>KK499950.1:127064-203381 GCA_000688715.1 Glossina pallidipes | reverse complement strand
CTCTGATTCCTTTCCGCTAATGAATGGCATTCCGCAAGGAGCTCCTCTCTCTGTCACGCTGTTCCAGATCGCTTTCAACGAAATTAGTAAAATTCTTTGCCGTGTACCCAGAATCGAACATTGTCTCTACGCGGATGATGTGTACATTTTAACAAAAGATAGTACGAAAGCAATCAACATCCTCGAATCTATTGGACGAGAGATCTCCACATGGGCAAACTCAGCGGGCGCTAAAATTTCAATACAAAAATCAAAACAAATGCACATTTGTCGAAAACAGGTGTACGATGCAGGAAATCTCCTGATGCATATTAACGACTTACCAGTACTAAACGCGCAGACGCTCCATATTCTCGGCCTCACGTTTTCCAACAATTATCGTTGGAAAACACACCGTCTTCGGTTAAAAAATTCTATTTTAACAAGGGTGAATTTCATACAGTACGTTGTTTGGAAAAGCCACGCGCACATTAACGCTATTGTCTATCTTACCAAAATGCTTGTTTTAAGTAAGATTGACTACGCTTTGATAATCTATGGCAATAGCTGCAAATCTAATATCAACGTCGTTAAACCGGTTTATCACCAAGCCCTTAGAGCAAGTTGTTATGCTTTTCGGACGACGTCCATAAAAAATATTATAATTGACACTGGTCTCCCAACTTTAGAAAATAGACTTTATGAGTTAAAAGCTAAAATAGTTCCCAAGCTGCTTAATTCAAACAAATCTATTCTCGGTGATGACGTGAGAAAGATTATTATTGCGAAGAAAATTCCAAAGTCACCGTCTGCAATTGACTATTGTTTGTACGTCGAAAAGGAATTGGACATTGCCTTGAAAATTTTCCGGTATTTTGGTGTTAAACCACCACGGATTTTGAAAGACTGCGCTTTTGACATCTCGCTGTCTATGCACAAGAAAGAAGATACTCCAAATTACGTCTTCAGAAATCTAATAGCTGAAAAAACCCAAGTACTGGAGAGTACCGGTTGAAATCTTTTATACACAGACGGCTCAAAATCTTCTGGTCTACTCCTGCTTGTGCCGTGATAGATGCTTCACGACAGGTTCTTCTCAATTATATATTTCACGAAAGTACTTCAACCTTCACAGCCGAAGCCAGAGCTATCCTTCACGCTACGAACCTTGCTCATAAAAACAAACTCAAAACCGTCATTCTTACTGACAGTTTGTTTATATTACAAGCTATTCGGAATCCTTCGATTTCGAGATGGAGCACCATCAATAAATTAAGGAATATAATTACATCACCCGGCGGAAATATTAAAATGATATGGGTCCCTAGTTATATCGGTTTAGCGGGAAATGAGCAGGCTGATCGAGCGGCGAAGTATACTGCTTCTGCACCTCTAATTATGGATGATGTCACGGAAAAGTTGGATCATCAAAGACACATTGGAAGAAAAGTTAAAGCGAAAATTACAGAAGGAAATCTACGATACATCATCATCAACACTACTCTTCTATTAATCCTCAATTAATTCCACCTTTATATCCAACAAATGTTGAGAAAATCAAAATCCAAACATTGTCGAGAATTCGCCTTGATCATACAATTGCAACTCACCAATGGATCTTGAAGAAGTCTTCCTCCCTAATCTGCAGTTGTGGACAAATTCTTACTATAAAGCAAATTCTCTGCGACTGCCTTATCTTTTCCTTGGCTAGAAGTTTTGCATTTGGAACGATTAACCCGCTGAAAATTCTAAAATCAGCTTTAGAACAGAATATGAAAACAATATATTACTTTATTAAAACTACTAGGCTCAATATCTAATGTACATTTTTATAAATTAGAGCCGATAGCCTGTGTTGCTAGTGCTCAATGTCTTTTTTTTAGTCTGAGAATTTATTCCATTAGTCTAAAACTTTAATAATAATAATAATAATAATAATTCACCTTATGGTCGTCATGTATACTCCTTATTTCTACAAATAAACAAAGGCCCTGCGATCTCAGACGTGACATTATTTGCCTTATTAACAGGGTGATGTTCAATCACACGAGGTGTATTGGTCACCTATTCAAAATTAACATAGTAAGCAACCCTTTATGCATATGTGGAGTGTTACAATCTCCTGATCACATCCTGTTTGTCTATCCGAATGTTACCACTTCTATTCGCCATTCCACACTTCGCAAATTGAGTATACGTGGTCTTCGTGGCCACAGCATTTTTGACATTTTGCATGCTCGCAATTTAACAGCTTACGTCGCAAGCTTTTCGTTTTTAAATCGTGTCATCAATACATATAAGCGTTTACAGTCAAATTCTAACGAGGGCTTTCGTGGATAGTCACAGAAACTGCTTCCGGCATCGGCAGAAAGTTCGTCTAACTGCACAACGATGCGAAAATTATTGGCAAGCGATGGATAAAATTCTGAGTTTTATTATAAAATCCTTAAATATATTTACGTTTACAAAGTATACGGCCTCTAATGACTGTAAGCGAAATCCTGGTGTGATTTTTAAATTTTATAACATTGAGAAGATATCATTCGAGGAAGTGATTCTTGTTTCACACGAACTTCTAAAATCGTTATCGACTTATGTTCTTTAAATAAGTCGACTATTTGCCTGCAGTTTCGAAAAAATTCCGTGGGAAAGCTTTTTAACATCATAACCATAGATTTAACAACAAGGAAACGGAGGCGAATCTTTTTTGAATGATTTTGCTATTCATGTTCATCAACAAAGTTGCGTAAAAGTCATATGGACATACCGCACTGGAAAGTTTCGTTAGAAAATCTTCAAGAAACATTCTTCTGACAAGTTGAATCAGGGATTTCTATATTGTCATCAAAAAAAATTTATATAAATAAATAAATAATAATATTATTTACCAAATATGTCCCCTACAAACAAACAACTCTGTGTTCACATTGGCTGACATTGGTATTGTAATTTTCTTTGCTCTGGGAAAAGATTCTTGCATTTATTTTGAAAACGTTTGTTTTGGTTTTTTATGGAGTTCTTTTTGAGAGTAAAGTTTGCTTTGCTGTGTCATCTTTTGCTAGTGGAAAACGTAACAATAACGAGAGGAGCATCATGTTTTTACAGAAGGCAGCTTAAATAAACGTTTTAAGCCGTACGCAGCAAAAAAAAGGGAAACCACAACATAGCAAAAATAGATAAAGACAAGGGTTTAACTTTAAGAGAAGCGTTAGTTTAAAGAAACAAAAAAAAAATAAATAAATAAATAATGAAAACTGAGAACAGTGAAAGGAAATGAAATATAAAATTTATTATAATGTCTGCTGTCGTATTATGAACAGTTGTGTTGATCTTGTTTTCGTTGTTCAATACTACATGCATTCGCATGTACCTAGTTGTGTTCTTTAAGTTAAATGAAACGAAATACAAAGGGGGAGGAGGTATAGGGCCATAGAATGAATGGTAAAGAGAGAAGTACAGGTTATCTTTTTAAAAAATTTTCTGAGCAAACTACGCGACAATCTGGCAACTCTTTACGCACAATTGCATTCGCTTTTATATTCCTATGCGTGAATATAGTTTTCATGTTATTATATTGTTCAACCCTTCCGGAATTCTTTTTACTAGTTGGTCTAAATCTAGCCTTAGCCTCTTTATCATTATTGGCGACTTTTTTTTACTTTTGTTTGCTTTTTAGCTATTCATTTTCACTGCGATATTTAAACTCACCAAAAACATGTTTTGTTAACGGAATTATGGTTATGACAGCAATTCAAATTGCTTTCTTGAGTATTCAGTTAAAATAATAATAAACGGATTTACGTTACGTCGAGGAAAATCGGACTTACCTCATCATACGGCAACTCTTCAAAGATTGACTTTACGCACATTACCGGACTTATAGCCGCAACCACAACTTTAACAGTTGCAGATGGCCACGACGTATTGCATTCTATTAAACGGCAATAAGGGTGGCAACACAACGTATTGGATTCTGTTAAATGGCAATAAGGGTGGCAACACAACGTGTTACATTCTGTTAAATGGCAGCACATGTTTAAAAAACCAATTGTAATGTTAGCCGCATTTCTACGCACTTTTCTAACGAACATACGAGCAAATATAAACACTCTCGGCCTTGTAACATAAAATCTTCTTCTTCTTCTTCTTCTTCTTCTTTGAGAGGAAAAAGCGTAATTATATTCGCTCTTCGTACTTATTCTTAAATGCTTGCAAATTTATATTTGCTCTTCGCACTTATTTATATTCGCTCTTCGTACTTATGCTTAAATGCTCGCAAATTTGCTTAAATGCGTACTAATCTGAATCAATTACTTTCGCCATTGGCAGCATATTTACCACAGATACTACATAGTTGGTCAATTCTAAATTGATTTAGAATATTATGCTGATCAAGAATACATATGCTATGTGGTGTCTCTGATGCTTCCATCTGGGCGTTGCAAATATTTTGACAGAATGAATATACCTCCCATCCTTCGGTGATGATACAAAAAAAGGGCTGATAGTCTTGCTTGTTACTGCTTATTCTATCTTTTAAGTCCTACATTTTATTTCCTTGGTCTCTGGCGGTAGCAAATTTGCAAAATCGTTTTTCTTCATTAATAACCTTATACTAGTTTGAACAAAAGTCGGTGTAAAAATTGGTTAATATTTTGCAATTCAGTTCATTCTAAAGAGCGAGAAGATAAAAGACATGAACACAAAAATTTATATGACGTTTTTAACTTTTGATTGCGTTTTTATTGATGCTACCTCCGTTTTTGATATAGTTGTGGAACGCTGTCCCCGTTTTCAACGTAGTTGTGAACGCTATCCCCATTTTATAAAAAAAATTTGCGAGGCAAAACAAATAAAACCAATCAAATTGGCTCTAACGTAACAGTATTACACCATTGCATTAACAAACGCTGATTAAAATATCACGTAATTTTGTTTCTAATTCAACGATGCTCTCCGTGGCACATCTTGTTAAATTACGTTTTGTCTCTATTTTTGCAAATTTATCTTGAATTTTATATTTAAAAAATTCTTACAAAAAATTACTAAGTCACGCATTAGGAATTTGTGGTGTTTACTTATATTAAAAAAACTCAAGCTTTCGCGAAAAAATAACAATTTATGCAGTGCCAATAGGCGTGACGCCATGCTTTGTTTGGCTTGCCCATGATGCAACACGGGTGCTCTTATAAAATAAATCATAAACTGAATAATATGAAAAATAGTGATTTCAATAATAAATAAGGGACATAATTACCACACCACTTACAGAAGCTTATGAAAGAAGCCAATGGACCTATAATGCACGAATATGTCTTAAAGTATGTATTGGTCAATTTTCCAAAATTTGAAAAACTTGGAATTCACCAAATTGGAAGGTATCTTAGGCACTAATAATCAATTCAAAGCGTTGTAATATTTCGGTATTATTTTCTTGTCGTAAAACCTATACCTCCAAAAATTCTATACCTGCAAAAATTATATACCTCCAAAAATGCAATATATGTCGTTAGCTGAATTTTTGAATGCATAGCGTTGCTACTAAATTTCGAATATTACAAAGAAATAATAGCATACAGATGGCGCTAGACTTAAGAGAAACATCTGATTGGAAGCAAAAAACAGAGCTGTTTAGCAAACAAAATTTCAGGCGCACAGCTACCCTATGCAAAGCATAACGTGTCATGTTTTTTATGTAAAATTTTTACTTTCATTTTAAAAATTCATAAGAAACGCTAAGTTTAACAAATATTTGGAGGAGATATGGTAGACGAATGTACGAAGAAAACTTTAAGTAACATACCTTTATTGCAAACACGCGCTGGGCCCAGAGACAAGGACATATGGGTGCAACGATTAAAAGAAGAGTATCAGGCTTTGATTAAAGTGTGATTTTAAACGCTTGTTAAGTTAAAGTTTTTCATTTAACTTAACAATATTTCGCATTTTAGTATGTACAAAATAATAAAGAATCTGGCATGGACTGGTTTCGCTTGGAATCGAACAAGGAGGGTACCAAATGGTTTGGCAAGTGCTGGTATATGCATAATTTGCTGAAATATGAGTTTGATGTAGAATTTGATGTACGTATATATCAGAAGGCTGCAAATCACGATTGCACTTATAAGCGCAACTTCCATCCTTTGTGATTGGACTGAATATTAAACATTGATTTTCGATTTTATATATTTATCGGCCAGATACCTGTCATGTATCCAACAACAGCGCCGGAAATCGCTCTACCCGAATTGGACGGTAAAACGGCGAAAATGTATCGAGGTGGAAAAATTTGCTTAACAGATCATTTTAAACCTTTATGGTCCCGGAATGTACCTAAATTTGGTATAGCACACGCCATGGCTTTAGGAGTAAGTCGTATCAAATAATTGTGAATACACGTTTGTGCCTATTCATATAATCCTATAAATATAGGCCGTATATATAATCTTTTAAATAAATATAATCCTTTTAAATTTCAGCTTGCGCCCTGGTTAGCTGTAGAAGTACCTGAGCTTATAGAAAAAGGGATTATTACTAAGTAACAGGTTTTACTTATTTAAGGATTTTTGCTCTTTGTCGCGTTTGCTTTTATTTTCATTGTTTTTAAGAAAGAAAAAAAAAAAATTTTTAGTACATGAAATGGGAAATTTTTATATAAATTATAAAGTCGAGAAGATAAACAGAAAAACAAATTATGTCGAAGCCATATGCAGAAAAAATAAAATAAAAAAATAAATAAAAATGTATTCATTCTCATAAATTCTTAAAAATATTTAAAAAGGAAAAAATAAATTCAAAAATATCTTCAAATATGCTATGAGTATTTTTTCATTTTTAGATGATTCTCTTTTACGTGTATACGTATTATTAATAGTTAATTAGAACTAAATATAATAAAAAAAATGGCATTTTACGAATTGAAAATAAATAGAATTTAATCTTTCTATTGGAAAATATATATAAGTAAAAACATTTCTTTTCACAAACAATAAATTAACTGAAAAATTGGTGTGAGATGTTAAAGAGTTACAATTTCATTTTTATGTTAAGTATTTTGTAAGTAAGAAAGTTTAATAGGTTCCAAAAGAAAGAAGTTATATTTTGGGTATGTGTGCGTGCTACACACTCCGTCAAATATTTATTTATTGCTTACTTAGCAATCCGTTGTGTTTTTAAGTTTTCTCTTTTTTTCTTTGCGAAATACCTCCAATTATGGTAGACTTGTGTGCGTAGGTAGCAGAAGGATAACAATATCTGCAATTTAGAATAAACAAAAATATTTGCTCAATTCGTTTGGAAAACAAACAATATGTAAGGCATCACTAACAATGAGTAGAGCGAAAAAAAAACAAAACATCAAAAGGGATATTCCAAGTAATAGCGACTAACATAACTAACATTAATATTACTTGTTGAAATAAGTAATTATAACCTTGTATGAGGACTCGAAAAACTGATCTGATCCGAAACATTTTCAACAGCTTTCGTCCTTGGGCCAAAACATATCAGTGCATTAAATCTCATCAAAAATATTTCAAAAATTGCGACCTGCACCTTGAACAGGAATAGATGGACGGATGGACAGGCTTAGATCGATTCACAGAAAATGACTGAATCGATCGGTATAATGAAATGGAAGTCTATTTCACATCCTTATGGATGTTGCACACATTTCCATAAACTTAATGCACCTTTTTACCACAAGCTGGTATAGGATATAATGCACAAGTATACATTTAAAAGAACCTCGACTACACTTTGCTCCTTAAAAGAATAAAAATTAGACCAATGTGATCGCCGGTCTTTTGCGAACATGGATACCCCTATGTTAAGACCTGTCTCGTGCAATTTGGCAGAGAATATAAGCAATGTATGCGTAGCTTAATTTGTATGAATTGAGATTTTGATTTTAATGGCTGAGATTCAGACGCATAAGAGGGGAAAATTGGCCGCTATACAATGACCTTTACTATGATGAACGGTGCGCAATTACTTCAAACCATTTTGTGAAGCTTCTTTCACGTTATTATGTTAAGTGTTCTTAGACAAAATAACTTACACTTGTTATTGCACTGGCTTACTGCTGCTGTTGAGACGGTACTGATACCTGTCTTTCCTGTGGTTGCTGTTTTTGTTGCGTTTGCCCTAAATTTTGTTTCCAATTATCCGTCCAGATTGAACTCAAACCAAAGGGATCAAAAATTGGTATATTCTCGGTAGCCTCTGTTGACAAATCATTAACTGAGCCATTTATTGCCACTGCTCCTGAGGTCGTCATGGTAGCAGTAGACATTTGTTGTTTTTGATTTAGAATATAATGCCTCTCCAGACCTGGGGGTGGACGTATCATATTAGATGTTGTAGTTGTTGTTGCTGCCAAATTCCAAGAGTGAGCATTTTGATTAGCTGGGTCAAAATTTACAGCATTCGTAGAAGTTGCCGGAACAACGGCATTAGAGTTAACCATCGATGGCCACGAAGTGCAATGCAATTGTGACCAATTATTACCTGGTAATTTGGCTACTGTAGAGCACGCCGTGCTTTCTAAGAATTGTTGCTGTTGTTGCTGCTGTTGATTGTTATGACCTAACATTTGCTGTTCGCGTAATTTTCGCAAATAATCGCTCGTTTGCTGCCATTGACATGGTAGTTCATCTTGGGCATGTATCTCATATAAATGGTTGCTTAATAAATTGGTTTGTTGTGATTGCTGCTGCTCTTGGCGTTGGTGCTGTTGTTGTTGTTGTTGTTGTTGTGAATGATCGTCAAAGCCGTAATGATTGCCTAACGTGTGAGATAGTAAATCAGGGAAATACGAAGAGACTGAACCCAAAGCATTGCCATTATGAAATGTTTCCCACACAGGAGTGGAAGAAGGTGATTTACGTGAACCAATAGGACCCAATTCGGACTTTTGCGCTGGAGTTTGTGACGTTGTCAAAGTAGCGAGAAGTTCTGAGTTTTCCAATGGCGAGGACTGCAACGCTGAGACTACAGGTGCTGGCATGAGATCATCCAGAAATGTATGTTTAGTTGTAGCGGACTTCGAGGATTGTGATTGCAGGACATCGCTGAATGTTACTTGACTGTTAGTTTCCCAAGGTGATGTAATACAATTTCCAACATACAAACAATCGTTTAAAGCTGTAGAAGATTCTTTTTGTTTTTCAGCCTTCTCAATAGAATAAGTCGATGGCGTAGAAATATTTGTAGCATTGGTAGAGAAATTTAAAGAATTTGAGGCTTTTAGTTTAGTTTTACGATCTGCTCGAGCTTTATGTGACGATGAATGTTGAGAATGCATTGAAGATGCGGAACACGTGGAAGAGGAACACGAAGATGACGAGGCTGACGATGAAGAGTGAAGCGAAGAACCGACTTCCATAGAACCGTTTTTACGTCTCTCGCGTCCTGGTGTTTTACCTAATTTACGACCTGCACATACATTTAGGTCTTTACTATTAGGTGGTGTTAAAGCACCCATACACGTCTTTGATGCTTTAATGGATGCTTTAGCATTCGCTTTAGGGGAATTTTTCTCCTTTTTGCTTTCCTTTTCATGAACTTCTTCTTCTGTTTTAGATAACTTAATTAAATCCTCCGTAGCTGTGGTTTCAAAGATTTTGTTTTTCTTGTTGTTAATCTTAGGACATGATGTTAACTTTTTCAATCCTCCGTCCATTTTATCTAATAAAGTCTTCTCACTCAGCTTGGGTTTAAGATTTTTGGCTGTGTTGTCGTTAGACGAGCTACTATTATTATTACTACCGTTAGAATTATTAGAACCATTAGGTGTTAACAATGTTTCGGTTTTGTCCTTAGCAAGACGCTTACGGGATTCACCACTACCAAAAGTCCAATTAACCATATCAGCCAAAGATAGATTACGTTTAGTAATTGAAGATTTTGTTTCTCCATTCAAAACTGACTTTTGATTTTTATTAGCGTTTCGCTTCTTTAAACCAGTGTTTCCATTACCGTCACTAACATTAGGCTTCTCTTTAATTTTACCAGCAACGGCCTCTATTCCAGACATTTCAGTAGACTGATGGGTGCGCATTGCTATATTGCGCAAATTAAAAGGTTGCATCTGTCCTTTATCCCGGGCCAAAGAGAGTTTTGATTGTTGATAGCATATGTTGCCGTAATCTATGTGGGCAGCGATAAGCACCAAAGCAAACATTATGGATAAAACTACGATTGCTGCACTACGTATGCGCGATTCCCAAAAAGGACGGGGCAACAAGGTAATACAACGTTCCAAACCTTTGTTCGGCAATTGCGCTACAAGCACATAATCAAATTCAAACGAATGGTTGGTTTTCAAAATTAACGGTTTCGTAATCCGTGTGACAGTGAAATCCGGCTGAAAAGCAATTTCAATCCTACGGGTACCGTTCGTTTTTAATTCAAACGGCGAACAATCAGCAACACTAAAACCGTAACCGGCACATGGCTGATCACCTATAAATATTCCTTTTATCCAAATAGGTAATTCTCCAGAATTACGAGCTGTAAACACGCGCTTTGCTAGAAGCTGAAACGCCAAAAAAGAGCATTTAAATCAATTATTCTTATTATTCATATGAGAATGTACCTTGTGTGCGACATCTACACCAACTTTACTTGGATTTTGTGTCGCAGAACAAACGCTCTCCATTTGCAGCTCACTTATTTCAAAGAGGAGCGGATTTAGTGAGCCGGGCTTGCGATTACTTAAACGAAATTGCGATTGGACTGTCTTAGCACTAAGCCAAACAGCCTCATATAAGGTTAAATTGTTGCGCACATGTAGCAGAGTGCAATAAGTTCCCGCAGTTTGAGAACGAAATCTAACGGGGACTGAAACGCTGGCTCCCGCCGGTATTAGTAACGGCTTTTCAGGGGGATTGTTGACTAGAGAAAATACCGCTTTATCTGTGAGATAACAACTTGGTGCAATTACGATAACTTCAAGCGGTAAAGAAAGTTGCGTTTGCTTTGCCAGTGACGGGTCAGCTAAAAAATAATCAACCAGTATGGGAGTGTCGGCCGGATTGGTGATTGTTACGACATACTCCTGTGTTTTATTTACTTCTGTGGTAGGCAGCACAGCAGCGCCACCCACTAATTGTGGCCATTCCAGTTCAATGATGAGATTCATTTGAAATTGAACTGAATCTTTCGTGGTCATGATAAAATCAATATTTTGAAAATACCATTTAAAATGACGATACAACTCTGTCCGTCGTCTCAATTCGACTTCATCAAAATGAGCAATGCGATGACTATTTCCTTCAATATTGTTAAGAAACGTGACTACCTCATCTGTGTAAGGAGATATGTAACAACGTGAACCGCATAAGAGAGCTGGTTCGAAATAAATTCGTCCAACAGTAGTAACTGCTTCAGGGGATATTTTGGAACCATATTGCTGGAAATCTTCAAATCGGAAACCCGGTTCGGTAAAATTGATACTACGTATGTGCAAAGGATATTTGTAAGTTGAACGTATACTCAGTTCGGAAGAGCAAAGTTTACCCTGAAATAATATAAAAAAAAAAAACATTGCCATATTAAATTATTAATTTACGAAACCAATTTTTGGTGCTTGGCTACTTTAAATATCCCGTAATACGCATTTTCTATTCACCCCATAGCGAAATGCATTTTATAAAAAAAATTTAATCAAATTCGGAACGAATGATTAGTCTTCAAAATAAACGGTTTCGTAATCTTGATAAATATTCGAAAACAAAAAAAATAAAAATTCAGAAAAAAATTTGATAATAAGTTTAATCATATCATCCAGCTTTGTAAATAGGTACCAATTCCATTGCGAATGGTTCCAATTTTTGTTTTTTAAATGCTTTTTCGACATAGGACGTGTGAAGGTCATTGCAATTAAATGCGTCCGAGAAAAACTTATATTGAGGAGTGAGTAGAGAAATTTGTAAAGTGGAACGCAGTTTAACATCTTTACTTTGATTCTAACTTGTTAACACCGATTTTAACATTTTACCGTTGATTTTAACATTGATTATAGAAAATGCTGAGCTTACATTGCTCTAAATGAAAATTTAAATATTGTTAAATTATTAGGAACTTACCGGAAAGCAACTGATGAAGTGTAACTTCTCCTGATCTACTTCCAGACGACCGTTTGATATGAATAGCTTTATATTTACAGTTATATTTTCGTATTGAGTTGAGATTACCATCATTTGATTTATAGGGTATTCGCTGAGCTCCAGTAATGAACGAGCATGCGGATGCAGTTCTACACTAAACACAGCCACGTCGCCCTCGTCTAGATTATCGTCAAACGTATAGTTGGTATTCACCAAATCTACGATTGTGTGGCCGTCGAGAGACGTTGCAGAGGAGGCTTTAACGCAACCCAAAAACATAATCGAACATCGTACTGCTCTCACTGACTGCATCCTCCAATCGGTGATTTTTACATTGATAGGATTCCGATTTTGAGCTATTACAAAACTAGTCTGAGGCTTGGAGCCTAAGTTCAATTCAGTACTGTAGACTGAGGAGCTTGAACGCCATATGGTATTGGTTTGAGTATACACGTGCAAATGTCCTGAGCACAAAGAAACAGGAATCTCAAAACGTGTCAAGTTGGTATAAATATGAAGTATCGTCTTATAGTTGAGATCTTTAGAGTCTCGTTTAGATAACTTAAAGTCCACCTCGAAAGTGGCGTGTGGTAATAAAACCGAACCATCAACTCTCAACGTAGGCGTATCAATGGTTAAGGTAGTATCACCTTGTTCCTTGTGCAGGCTTACATTGTAAACGGTTAAAGGCTGCTGAAAAAGGTTCTGAAATACAAAACGTCGTTGTCCATTAATGAAGTCCTTTAATGTCAACCGGTTGATTTGGCGGTCGTAATGAAAAGAGCCTTTAAATAACTCGAATCTAATTAAGAGTTGCACGTAATGTTGCACGGCAATACCGCTACTAGGCGTTACTAATTTAAGTACAAGACGTTCGCTCACAGACGCGCCATCAGCTACATGCGCCAACATTTGCGGCTTTATGGTTAAAGTAGAATTTTTTGAATTATATTCGAAACCCTTGTTAATTTGTTCATTTGAACATTGCAGTGAATTTAATCTGAATTCGTGCTTAGAATGTCGTATGTATATGTGACGTTGTATAGGATTCGTTTCTGAACTGACCGTTACATGGCCAAGATCTAATAATGGATTTTCAGCATATAAATCGTAATCGGAAGTAATCTCAAATTCTACTGGTATTACTAAGATATCTTTATGTTCTTCTCCAAGCAAAGGCCCAGCGATTTTAATACGAATGTACGCACTGTAATTGCCAGCTGCCAAGCCTTGAAAGCGTATGCGTATTATGGGTTTCGTGGTGTGGGGTGGTATTTCCCATAGTCCTTGAGGCGCCTCTTGATCGCCACTTGGTAATTCTAATTGAAACTGACCACCACTACTATATATCTGTTTATAGGGAGAAACAAATTCGTCAAATATATGTCTTCTTTCTATTTCAAAAAATTTGTATTTTACCTCTAAAATTTGCAGAGCATTCGTATGTGGATTATACATGTGTATTTCTGGCATTAGAGTAGCATTTAGAGGGGCTTTAATACCTATTATAGGTTTTAAGCGATACGGGCATGCTCGACCTTCGCCGCGCACCCACAAACCGACCACCCCGAACGATGTATGTATGTGTAAATCTGTACTTATTGCGCCCTGCTCGCGAGGCAAAAAGACAACGCTGAACGTTGTATTGCTATTTGGCGGTATCATTTTCACTTCGAAAAAACTTGTATAGAAGGCGGGCGTTCGACCGGTTATTGAACTTAAATAAACGCTGCGATTTAAATTCTGATTCACTAATGTAACGGTGTGAGAACGCACCATTCCCACCGCCCATGCACCAAAATCTAATTGCGGCGGTTCAAAACGTAAACTCTCATGTAACTCTAGAGTTAAATCACCGCTTCGATCGTTTTCAGTGGTGGTCTGACTCTGTGCCGTTTTAATGTGCTGTGTGTGCGTTTCATGTTTAAAATTGTTGCTACTCTCGGCCTCGTTGACGAAACCGCACATGCTAGAGGCCACTAAGGATATCAATAATAACAACCATTGCCTATGGCAGAAATTCATTTTGTGTCCTTATGTTATTCGCAAAATTTTTACAAATTTTCGCTTTCTGTGTACTTCTCCGTAGAATTTTCACAAATTGCAATAGCAGCAGCACTCTCGCTTTTATGTCCTTTAAAATTAATTATTTTGTGCTGATGCTGCTTGCTTGATTTTCTTGCTCTCTGCTATGTTTATTCGCGTGTATTTTCGTTTTTGCATTTATATAAAAATTGTACAAGTCGGGGTTTTCTTTTACACAATATTGACAGAGTTTGTTTACTTAATTGTTTGTGTATGTAATTCCAGAACAATATAATTCTTCTAATATATTTTGCATAATGCCTTTTATTCAAACAAGCAAAAAAACCGAAATCTTTTTTTTTCTTTTTTCTATAATAACTGGCTGCCTATATAAAAAAATATTTTTTTTTTTCAGTTATTCTCTGTTGTCATTTGTTGAGTTGCATATATAAAAGGGCTGCCAGATTTCCTTTCACTAATCCATATCAAACCTAGTGAGAAATTTAGACTGCATGACAATTTGAAATCTTAACACATGATTTTAAACGTTCGATGCTCTTCACATAATTTTCATAAAATTCTTACCATTCTATGTTCCTGTTACCCGTCTCGAATCGTACTAAATATAAAAAGTTTTAAAGTGTTTAGGCGCATGCTGTGTGAAAGCAGATCTTACAAAGGGAGAGACGCTGAATGAATTGTTTAAAAATTTATACTCGTTGCTGTGAACACAATGTTTATTTGTACACGAAGTATAGGAGCATATTTTCAAAATTTTGCTTTACTTGAAATTGGTACCTATTTCATTCAGTTTGCAGTTCAGAAAAACAAATAAGAGCAACCGATAAATGCTTTATACAACTACATGTAACGCAATTCTTCTTAGAAAAATAAGTAACTCGTAAGCCGAAGAGTAACACAACTCTTCGTTAATTTTCGTAATGAAGGACCAAACATTACATATTGTTCATGGAATCTACTACATGGGGTAAAAAGCATTAGGAAATAGACACACGTATCCTTTCTTTCTAGCAATATTATAGAACAAGGGGTCTACTTTTTATTAAAGCAGTTTCCGGCCTATTTTCGTTTTTTACAATTGTATGAGGTAGATTTTTACAAAAATCAGTTCAACGTGTCAATCACAAAAACAAAATTAGGAAGGTCGTGCGAATTTTATAGACTTGGCGAACCTTATTCATGCAAGTTTGCCGAAAACTGGCCAATGGTTTGCATTTTACAGGTTAAACAGCCATTGCGCAAGTTTCGGACATTTTTCTAATAAGATAAATAATAAATAAAAGTCTAAATAAATGTAAAGTAGAAAACATATGAAAATCGAAATATATAAGAGATACTAGGTATCTTATTTAATTTTAAAACCTTTAAATGTTGAAGGTCATCCAACTTATCCTTTCAGCTACTTTCTAGCTGAGGCTCCTTTACCGCCACTCCTTAAAAGACTCTTCGGAATTGAAATACAGCTATGAAATTCTGACCATCGTATCCATAGAGCCCCTCTTCATTATAACCAACACTAATGTAGCCGATTCTCAAAAGCACCTCGCCAAATGAGTTTTGAGATCTCATAACATTACTTAATGGATATACCGCTTTCGTGTGCAACGGGAAAAGTAAAGAATTTTTTCCAAAATTTTTATGAGGGCTGCAAAATTGCGACACCACCTGGGATGTGGTCTGCTTACGGCGACCTTTCGGATAACTCGAGGAAGATATTTATACAGAACGTTACTATCATTAAACCCGAATGGCTAAGCGAATTGGCTCCATCGTATTACATAGAGAAATCAGTAAGTGCTGAAATAAAGGAATAGGTTTTCTTTCACTCTTACAAAGGTTATGAAGAATACTATAGAAGATAGACGGGGACAAATAATTTTTACGACCATTGCACGTATAGACTCTTGCTTTGAAAAATCATCAAATAAAAAAGATTTACAATATGCAAATATAATTATCTATAACCTCGTAGTCATTTTTTTCTAAAATTTTCGTGCTTCTCAGCTATCTGTATCTCCTTACTATTACCTTTATTTTTCTGAGCATTACACGATTCGCTTGAATTCGTAAAACTAAGGATTCATAGCTTCATCGTCTATTTTAATGAAAATATTTTTGGAATAAATTAATTTTTCAAGAACTTGTCTTTAAAAAGCTTGCATATGGAAAGAAAGAGATACGAGAAAGAGATACGAGGACCGAAAACTGGTTAAGTCTAAATGATTACATAAAAATCTAAATTTTACAACAAATAATGAGAAATGTGAAGTAAAAATATCTCTGGCTTTTTTCAAGTCATCTGTAGTAGAACCATTTCGATTTATATAATGAAACCAACGTTAATTTTCACCTGATATCCTTGCCATTTTTAAATCAAAGCTATTCTTTCCAAAAATACGACGACACGTGGTGACGGATGAGAAAATATTCGGCGTAGAAATTATTGCAGCTACTTTTTATTCTTTGTTTTTGTTAATTCATAATTAATTTTATTTCCACTTGTCCACAAGAGATCTTTTTTTGCTATACAATTATATATTTCGGTCTCCGCATATACATATTCACACATATAATTATTGGATTATATTCATGAGATTATTAATTTAACATACGTAAATATTTGAAAGTGTGAGCGGATTTCTGTGTAAAAGTCATTGGAACTTTGTGCACATACAACTAAATTAATTTAATATATTTTCATATTTAATAACAACAATATTCAAGGAAGAAAAATGAATTAAATGGTTTAAGAAGGACTAAGTAAGAATGCATGTATTTTATTACTTTTTATTAACAATTTCTAACCATTAAATTCTCACACAAATCTTATAAAAAGAAACTGTGTTTTCTGGGGGTGGGTGTAGCGAACATTTAATTACGTTCGATGAAAAAAAAAGAAGAAAAACAAAACAGAAGAGAGAAAATCATATAGCAAGCAACTAAAGGATGAAGATGAAATGTACAAAACTTAAATGCATTTGTAACTCGGTTAATATAAATAAATCCATTTGAAAATTAATATTTAAAACCCCTTTTCGGAGGTGTGATCAGTAAAATCATTTTGAATATGAAGCGTTTCATAATTGTGACACAAATGAGATAAAGTGAAGTAGTGACATGAAGTTTAATATAAGCCCAGTGAGTGTATCATATGAAATGATGGAAGTTAGTTAAATTGCTCCGGCATAACATAGGAAATATCATCCCAAGGATGACGATAGAGTCCCTGTTTCAAACGTTTCTGATCCATGTAATGACCGATAAAACCTATGCTGCGTCCCAATACAAAGAGTGAGTTAATCGCACCAATGTTAATGTATTCCTGAGCCTCTTCGCTGCGAAGATTTAAAAAAAAAATATATATATATAATCAATATATTGAATAACGTAAACATAATCTTTCAACATTTACCTAGTAAATGAACCACAATTTCGAAGCATATCGACAA
This sequence comes from Glossina pallidipes, assembly GCA_000688715.1. Taxonomy (NCBI): domain Eukaryota; kingdom Metazoa; phylum Arthropoda; class Insecta; order Diptera; family Glossinidae; genus Glossina; species Glossina pallidipes. The sequence continues at coordinate 185,797 of KK499950.1, read as the reverse complement.
AGGAGGTCGCTATAACACCATCTACATTCAATATTAAGTTTGGCTTCTTACTGGTGGTGATCTTTTCCACTTCGAGAGCGTATCTTAGCAGGGGGCATGCAGGGAAATTGTCCATAACGAATTCTTTAATAATTTTTACGCGTACGTCAGGATTGTTGATGGATTTCACGCGATGACCAATGCCCATAATTAATTGACCCTTCTTACGCATTTGATTAACAAAGTCCATTGGATGCAAACTCGTGTCGTAAGCTTCTGAAAATTGACGTGCTGCCCCATCCAAGGCACCACCAAAACGATCACCCTGAAGGAGAGAATTCATTGCGCTTTTACACATTTTGATAGCTTTCCAGCAAAAATCTAACTTACAATAGTCAATAGTCCGCTGACTACTGATGATACCAAATCTTTGCCGGCACGAGCGCAAACAATTGTGTTATGTGCTCCCGACACGGCTGGTCCATGATCAGCGGTCACCATTAAGCACATTTCAAAGAATTTGCAAACGTATGGTGGTAAACAACGCTGGAACCACAGCAAAGATATGACGCCCCCGATTCCCACATCTTTGTTTAGTACTTCGCTGATAGGCATACCAGCGTACAACAATTCCTGGCCACGTTCATCACATATGGAAGTCATGAATGATGCCGGTTTCCGGATTAGTCCCAATTCGCGAGCCCATGAGTAATCCATAGGAACAGTAGGTGGTGGCACTTCCTCACGCGGAGTTATACGTCCCGTTTTCACTAATTCGGCATACACATGCTGTATCAACTCACCGAGAGTATCAAAAGAATCCGGCACATAAGCGCCAGCGTCTCTTAAGGCCTTATTTTTAGCAGTTGCGGTTTCGCGATCGCTGTTAGCACAAGAACCGGCGTGACCAAACTGAACTTCAGATGTAAACATGCCAGCACAAGTGCCAATGCACCAGGCTACTAAAGGCTTAGTAATGCGTCCATCTTTCAAAGCAGCGCAGACATCATATTCCTCAGTGCCACCTACCTCTCCCAGGAGAACAATAAGCTTAGCCTCTGGATCCGCCTGATAGCGCATAATGTGATCCATGAAAGTAGTGCCTGGGTAACGATCGCCACCAATAGCTATGCCCTCCAAAACACCATCCGTGGCTTTCGAGACAATATTATTAAGTTCATTGGACATACCACCCGAACGGGAGACATAAGCTACACTGCCTGGCCGATATAGTTTGGAATGTAAGATATTATCTAACATACCACCGGTATTACCGATCTTAAAACAACCCGGTTTAACACCGCCCACAGTGGCGGGGCCAATAATAGCTACCCCTTTCTTATTGGCCGCCAAAATCATTTTACGTGTCATATTTTCCGGTATACCTTCAGCTATAATGGCTACCGTACGAATTTGGGGAAAATCTAGTACTTCCATGGTGGATTCGTAAGCTGAACGAAGGGAAGCGAAATTCACCATAACGTCCACTTCTTTATGTCTGGTAACGGCATCAGACATATTTTTGTAGACCGGTATTAATATTTCCTTATGACCCCAGTAGAATTTTTGCTTATGATCGCCGGTGAAAGGGTATACCATGGCCACCACAGAAGGTTCGTCGCGTCTAATATAAGGAACGAAAAAAAGAAAATGTCGTAAAATATGACTCCGTTCAATGCATCTTAATACAATGGACCTGACGTTTGCGCTATTAACCAATTTGTCATACCGGTTTCGGGCTAAATATTACGTTACACTTTCTGTTCGTCATGCAGGGAATATAGAAGACCCTTTTTAACTATATTTCTTTGCAAATTAGTTGAAATATGAATTTCAGAACCCCAGGCGACCTACATCATTGCATGTGACTTCCATCTGCAATACAAAATATTAAAAGGGAAGGACCTATATGCTAGAAGAGCACAGTTCATGTACATCGATAAAATTTCCAAAGGTAATCTGAGAAATCAAAAATTTAATATTTTATGTCTAAACAAAAGCTTACTCTTCTTGGATACTAATGAAAATTCTTTACAAATAGGGATCGAAGACAGACAAGTGATATTTTTAAATAACTGAAAAAGTAGGATTAATGGAGTTAACAAGTGAAAACGTGCGCATAAAATTAATATCGGAGAATGTATAATATGTAGGTAATAGGCGAAAAAATGCTTCCCTTTTCGTTCGAGGTAAATTGAAAACTATTTCATTACTATTGCGTTTACTTACCTGCAAATAAAGTCAAAGTCCAACATGGATTGTACAGCTCTTTGTTGCATACCCCAGACAATGGCTTTGGTTTTATTGGTGAAAAATTTACGTGTGCCATTAGCCACATTATCGTGGACATCATTCGATTTTATGTTATCTGCTAAGATAGGCGGTAATTTAATCGATTGTTGTTGTTGTTGCTGTACTTGTGATGATGAATTTAAACCTTTGCTTGCTTGTGCTTCTATGTAGTAGTAGGGGTGATACCATCGTGACATATAGGCGCATATGATTATAAAATTTATTTGTAGACACAGTGTTTTTGTTTTTCAGAATGAGTTCAGACGAGCACAGAGGACATTCACGTGGACATTAAGTGATAAAAAATGGTAGGTTTGGGAGACAACAACAATCATTCAAAAGTACATACGAGCACAGTGTCACAATAACATTATAACATGTACAGAATGGAGAGAGAGAGAGAGAGAGAGAGAGAGAGAGATAACATAAAAAATAAGGAAAAGACGCTGTAAGAGAGGTGTGTGGAATGTGGGATAATCTTACTGATAACAAGGAAATGTAAGAGTGGAAGGTAGGGGAGGGAAAAACGAAAGGAATGCAAAATTTAAATAGTAACAAACAACAAATTTAAATTCATGTTTGTCTTTAATGTAAATAAATGAAGTTATGTTGAAAACCAAAAACTACATCGAGATAAATGTGTTTTCATAAGGATTAAGTTAAACAAAAAACAAAACTCACCGTTACCATTGCTAGAATCACCCACCAATGTTCGCAGTTCAGGCTGAGCATTTTGTCCTCCAGGCAATAAGAAATTGGCTGTAGAGAATTCAGCGTTGAGAGCTTGAGGTATAGGTCGCTTACGCAAAGCCATGCCACAAATCGCTGTCATGTGAGTCTCAGGGCCAAACACGTGCAATGGTATACCAAGAGTGCTACCGAATTCACGCATCTTGCGCAAACCCTCTTGATAGTTAGGTCCAGCTCGTCGTACGAATATGGATACATTGTGCTCCATTAATTTCGGCTGAAACTCTCTTAGAGCGGTGATGATACCACGAAACGTGGCTGCCACATTTGTAAAATTCGCAATACCTCCGCCAGTTATTAAAACTTTACCGTCGGGATGTTTAGGGGATGAAGTCATCAAATTAAGGATAGTACGGGCATATTCATAGGTTTGCTGCTCAGATGGTGCCCCACTGTATTCACCATAATTGGCCAATTCATCCGCTCCACCCAAATCGCAAATAGTATCAGAGTAAATTACACTAGCTCCACCACCAGCTACCATTGTCCAAATCCTGCCATTGCGATTAAGTATAGTCAACTTAAGCGAAGCTCCACTTTTCGCATCTAAATCAGCTATGTAGGCTTCTTCGGGATAAGCATCACGTCCGAAGGGTGGTGGATAATCGATATCGCCCCATTTAGGACGACAAATAAAATCCGCCGTTGAATCCAATTTTGCGGCCAAATCCAATATATATATGTTATCATCGGTTACAACCAAAGGATTAATTTCCAAGTATGTAAAGTACAGATCTACAAAAGCTTTGTATAGTGCGTAAATGAATTTGGCTACCCGTTCTTTTTTTTGACCAGGAACTTGAGACAAAAGCTTGTTATTAATATCAGCCATTGTAACGTCGCTGTTAACCGGTATATCGAGTTTTAAGGCTTTAGCATCAACATCCCCAATATCAACACCACCTTGATGATAAAACAGTATAGTATCGGCCGAACGATGTGAGTAGATGCAAACATACATTTCTTCAGCCTAATCAAATATACATTAATTAAAAAGCGTTGATGCATTATATTAATAATTTTTGAAAACTTACATCTGTGTGCGGCACAAACGGTTCTATAATGAAATTCCTTAATTTGCCTACGGCCTGCCCAATTTTCTGATCCTTGTTCATACGTGCATTTATCCATTCTTTTACTTCGGCCAGTTTCTTATTCACGCCAATCAAACCCAATTTGCCGCGTCTCTTAATCAATTGATCAGGTTTAACAACTAAAGGCTAAAAATAAAGAGTTTTGATTAGTAAATGCAAAATATTCTTCTTAGTTAAATTGAAGGGTTATTGAGAAAATAGCACAAAGTAGTTTATCCGAAGTAGCGTTCTTCGTCAGTACTACTAACGTTTCATAGACGGGGTGATCGTGACGATAGACAATGCTACCACTTGTTCTACCGCAGTATGAACGTTCCATCCTTAATGGTCCGCGGAATTGAATCAGTTTTTGATGCTAGCGTTTGTTAGTGATGAAATAATAGTGTTTAGAAAATTGTTTTCTCACCAACTTGAACATCAAAGGAGATTCACTTTACGAGTGGCATGGGAAAGTGGAGTTGCTATTAAACCATGTGCGTAAGCAATGAGGTTAACATATTTCAAAGAGGCGATAATCTAAAAGCAAATGTTTCGTTATGACATTAGGTGAGAAAATCGAAAGAAGTACAACTGTTACATCCATCTTAGAATGAGCCTTTCATACCCACCGCCTCGAACCAATTGACAAGAATTGTTAAGTATTTCTCAACTGCTCGCGTACCCGCCAGCTGGTTGATCACAACTTTTTTTAAAATAATTGTTTAGATGCATTGGGCCTTAAACCGATGTGATGCTCCTTAATGTTCCTAAATAACTTCTTTTTTGGTTTATCGTTGGCATGTTTGTGGAATTAAAAAATAAAAATTACGGAAAGAAAGCTATGGTTTTATACCTACCGAAAGGGTAGAAGTATATTCGACTAGTCAAAACACTTGCAACATTCAGAAGGGAGCTTCCGAGACCACGTAAGCTATATATCAAATTTTTGATCGATTTGAGTAAGTCCGTCTGTCTTTCTGTCTGCCGGGACAACGTCTTTGGTAAACATTACCTTGATCGCATAAGTGGAACTATCAGCTTCAAATTTACCAGAATTTTACACTTCAAATCGGCTAGAGGAGACGCTGACGGTGCTCGTTTCTTACAAAGTAAAGCAAATACAATGATAAAAATCTACACGCCTACTCCATGGGTAATCCTATCGGTACAAAAAAGAAGAAGAATCTGGCAAGCCAACTCAACACTATAGAATATCGAAATTTTATTTTTCCTTTTTTTCTTTTTTAACAGTGGTGGATATAGAAGTTTCGGCCGTAGCCGAATGTAATATTCTTACTTGCTTAGAAGAAACTGCAAGCGAAACTGTATTCAATAGTATGGGAGCTTATGTTGAGTAACCGCGGAAGCGTTTGCATTTCGTTTGTGTTTCAGTTATGTTAAGGTCTTGTTATGAGAAGTTAACGAATAGCTGTAGATTATGGGATAGTTAACATAACGCATACGAACGAAAATCAATTTTTATTTCCAAGCTAAGTGACATAGAACACTGCAAGTTAATTATAGCATTGAAAACTTAAAGACAACTGTTTTTGTTTTGTTATGAGATAACGCTGGTAATGATAAGGAAATTACGAATACCCAGTGATAGAAACTCACATCTCGCAGCTTTGGTTTAATTTTTTCAAAATCAATATCATTTTGGGAGGGAAGGGTAATTTTTTTTTTATGTTAAAAATTATTCGCTAATGTTGTAAAAGAAGTCGCATATCAATTTTAAAATTGATTTTATCAATAATTGGGCATGGGCTCGGTATTTTTCTTTATTACTATTCTTTACTATTGTTTGCAATTGTGTATGGGTCGCATAGTCAATAGTTAAACCCTGTTGTGTTTGTGTAAAAAAAATACTTTCACTGAACAACGTGCGCCTATACATATTTATGTGTATTCAAATAAATAATAAAATTTTCGTTTAAGTAAAGCACGCGTCGACTTTAGCGATAATAAGCACCAAGTTAATGCATTATTGTCATGCAAATGCTTCCCATTATATAACGTGTACCACCTTGCCTAAAATACTTTTTCACTACTTTTTGCTACTAAAATACCAATACTTATATCCTGTCTAAGGGGCTTACTCTTCAATCTTTAAATAAAGAAAAATTCAAATGGAATAGAACTACGTAGTCCTAACTTCCTACAGAAAATGTACCCTGTATCTCCACTATTAATTTTAAGTATAACATGCTAAAAGTTAAAAGTTGTTTCCACATAATGGTCTACTTTTTTATAGAAACGTGAACGGAATGTAGGGATAATGTTTGAAAACTGGTTCAACACCACCCAAATTTTTCATGTCGCATTTGTGAGGTCAAAATACTATTTTCTATTGATTTTTGTCGATAAATATTAAAATTAGCACATGTTTTTCATAGGACGACTTTTTAAAACTGGGGGAATCATCGTCAAAATATTTCGATCCAACCCATTTTCGACAACGTTTGCCCTCAAGTGTTTCAAAATTTCATTATGTCCCGAATTATATGCGCCCTGACTTGAACACAAAATTATATGGACAGAGAGACAGATATGCTTAAGCCTTACTGGGATAAATTCGTCTCGGGCTTGCTGGTTTGCTGTACATATATCCGTACAAACTTATATACCTTATATAAATTTTTTTAGCAGTACATATTCCTTCAATTTTGGGGAAAACTCCGAACTTAGTGTGACCATAACCTGTTTTTTTTTGTTTTCAAATTTCCATTATTAGTCTTTTTTTCTCTTGGAACCAATATAAAATTGTGATTTATAAAGAAAATTATGTCCAAACTAATTTATTATTATTGTTAATATTTTAGGTAGAGAAATAAAAAATCTAATACTAAACTCTTAAAGCACTAGCATCTCCAAGGGTATCGGCTTTATTGAAAACTCTAACGCATTTGAGATTTGAACTGCGTCCATTGGGTTGTTACTTGAGTCCTGTTGCATACTCGGTCCCTCAGGCGGATCCAAACTTTTTTAGTAATCATTGCGGTCTCCAATGTGCAAACCCAGTTAGCTGGCGGCAACTTAAACTCCCTATAACTTTTATTACGTTTATAATTTATAATAAATTATATACGCCATCATTGTGCAATGCGCACTAAATTTAAAAGCCTGATGAACTTCTTATCATTTTCCTTTAAAGAGTTTGCAAATGCGTAAATGTAAACATGCTTTTCCCATTTAACAACGAAATGGCTTTTGGCGGCCTAGCAAATTCACTGATATTTTTCTGCCCAAATCAAATTGAGAGTTTTGCTATTTTTTGTATTCCCTCTTTCCACGAAACGAAGAAGACGTGAAATGAGGAATTGGCACTCTATACCTTATCTTATAGAGGGCCACTTCGTATTGCTAATATGTTTGAAAAGCCAAGATTATTACAATTATCAACTGCTTGACATTCTGCAATTAACTATCCAAGTAAAAATTTATGTTTTTCCATCCATCTTCATGAATCGATCATCGTATACGTCATGGATATTTTCGAATCAGCTTTCGCTTATCAATCAAGCCTCTATGTAGGCATCATATATGTTTGCAAAAGCAAAATTGCAGCGAACGGACGACATTTGGAGGTAAATTTTTCCAGAAATTTATACGTAGACTTAAGATAAATTTGCGCATAACTATTGAACGTTACAGAAGTATTTCAAAGTTAAAGATAAAGATTTGCCTTCTCTGAAAATTGTTAGTCTCTAAGGTCTATTGACGTCACGCAATCGTTCTGAACGGGAGCGTTTTAAATTCAAAAATTCCATTTACATTTATGTTAATAATTTTATGTTATTTTTACAAAATATGCCCGATCAGCACTTGTTTGAGGAGGTTCAATGCAAAATAAATTCAAGCATTTTTTGCGAGCTTCTTAGACACTTTCTTGCACAAGATTCGATTTTTAAGTAAGTCAACCTAAGTTAATTTGCTTTTAATTCAGTTTACAGTACCTTAGCGAAGTAACTATTTAAGTTATAGATATATGCTATTCTCTTCTATTTGTATTCAATGTCGGGACTGAGAAAAAACCATCTTATACTTACCGTATTTGAAAGCCATTGTTGTTGTGCAACTAAATCTGACCAATCAGTCTGCATGTTGACGGTAGCAAATCGACAGGGCGTAAATGGGGCGCCATGATGATTTAAATGACGATTTAATATATCCTTGCCGGTAGCTTCACGAATCGCTTTTGCTGACATATTTTTCTTAAACTTTGTTTTATTTATTTCTGTTTATGTAAATAATATATTGTATTGTTGGTTTTTTGTTTATATGTATAATATATGCATTCAATAAATATTCCGCAAACGATTTTCTGCAAAAAGCACGAAACAAGGAAATAAATGAATTAAAATTGAAAAAAAAAAAATAATAATAATACTAATAAATAAAAAAAAATAAAAGAGAAAGTCACACGAGTTACAAGGCAGGGTGAGAATAAAGGTTGAATAGTTTTTGATTTTTTTTTTTTATGTAAAGTTACGTCAACCAAAGTTACTGTTACTGTTGTTTCAATAGCTTAGAACACAACTGTTCGAAGTAATACAGGCTTAGAATATTTAGTTATTTTCTTTACCGTTAGCCGATTTCACGTTTTAGAGGAAACTAAAATGCAAATGAAATATAAAAAAAGTTTCAAAGTTCAAAAACGCCAAAAAAAAATGAAAAAAATATTAAGACGCGCGTGAAAGTTGTTTCCCGGCGAACACTTTGATCCACACCTTAGACGAGTTGAAAACAAACTAAATGAAATTGTGTTCATGTGAGACTATTAAAAAAACAAAAAAAGCTAGAGATCAGAGAGATAGCAAAAATGATACGACTATGTACGCGATACTCTTTCACGTGGACGCACAAAACGTTTTTGTAACTGTGCTCTGAGAGAATTTTGCGCAATAAAAAAAAAAAATAGATACTGTAGTTATTATACACTGTCTGCACTTCATAATGCTTCGAAAACTCGAAAGGTTATACGAAAGGGAAACTAGCCTGTTGTAACACTTTGTGGAAATCACATATTGTTCATTTCCAAATTCGTGCCAAAAGAAGTCAGCACTCATGTCTCTGTAGCGGGCATTGCGGGCAACTAGAGTGTCATTTTGTCCTAAACTGATATTTTCAGCCTTTAAGTCAGATCGAAAAGTTAATATTTTTGCACATATGTCTTTTAGGAACAGCAGGTGTATTTTCTTTCCACTAAAAGGGCAACATGCCTTATTTATGAAGCCTTTTAAGCAAATATGAGCTTCATTTTTCTTGCACGAAACTTAATCATAGGTGCATTGCATGCTTAATAACCTTTAACATCGCCCAACTGGGTATGTATTGTACGTATTCCGCTAATAATGGCAAGGTCCAAACAAAATAATCTGAAAACCTCAATCTGATGTGTGTTTTATTTTCATTTATTTTCGGAACCACTAAATGGATGAAGCTATATAATGTCGATATTTTCCAAGTTTTTAGGAAAAAAAAAAAATATTCCTTATGAAATAGGGAATGATGGTTTTTATAAGAAACATATACTAATTCTGTTTATCTTCGTCAAATCTTCTGCAAAATCTATTTACAGCAAATATATGAATGTCACGGTGATGGAGGGGTTTAAGAAAAAACCTTTGCTTGATTGTGATAGTTTCCAGGCATATTAACAGAACTATACACAAACTTCTTCTCCGATATTATTTTACTTTTTTCTATTACTAGATGGAGAAATTGCGCTTTGTGGGGCTGGATCAAGAAAACATTTTTTAATCTGCGATCTTAAGAATCCTAACACGTGGCTAGACGATATTATAACTCATCACTCAATAATTCCAGAAACTAACTCATTTTCTCTAATAGAAAGATACATCGTGTTTTTGGAAATTGCCAGCTTTGAAAGCTAATTTTTTTTTATTTATTTAAACCTTGCTTTCCGATGCGGAACGATGCCGGGCAAATTCACAATTAGCCTCAAATATGTTATGGCAACTCTTTTTTCTGGAAAACAAAAATTCATCAGTGGTTTGCTGATTTTAAACATGATTGCGTGGACGGACATGTGGGTGACTGCCCAAAAAAAATCGTTATATGCTAAAAAATTGAAAAACTGCTAAAAATTGTTGTCGATAACCAAAAGTGATAGTAAAGATTCGAAAGATGTCGAAAGATAATGTGTTCATTATTTTGCATGAAAATCCGAGCATGAGAAAACTTTTGTCGAAATGAGTACCACCGTCACTTATAGTGCAGCATCAGCATGTTGCTCATTCCGCATGTTGCTAACATTGCATGAATGGAAAGTGGATTTCCTCCCAAATCGACGGCTTTCCCTTCATCTAGTGTCCAGCCACTATCAGTTGTTTGCAAACGTTAAGGCGCAAGGTGGTGGTATTTTAACGTATTTGCCTTGAAAAGTTAGACAAACTAGAATTGTGTTATACTGGAGAGTATGGCAGGCTATGTTGATAAATAACTTTGAATTTTGTAAAAAAAGTGTTTTTTTAACTTGTTGTTTTATTATTTATCAGTATATTGACCTCGCCCAGTATATTATATGTGAGGAATTGTATACATTCTGCAACTGGCACGCTTCATCTCTTAGTAGTTCTGATTTTCAGGGAGGGCGCATATTGTTGTTATCTGATAGCTTGCTTCTGAAGCGATTCGGTTGCTATTTGTAAATAATCTCTTTTGTTCGGTTGGTATAGCTAGTACTAGTAAATTATCGGTGTATTGTCGTATGACATTTCACAGAGAATTATGAGCCACTGAGAACATTACCCTTATTTTTAACAAAACATAATTGTACAACATACATTTTAAAATTTGTCCATATGCAGAGCAATTAGCATTAATTGCATATAATGTCAGCTTAGAAAATGTGCTTAGAATAAATCAAACGGTTGTAAACGTTTGGTTTGTAGTATAATTATAACTTAATTTTTTCTTTCTTTATACCCATCACCGAAGGATGATATGTATACTCATTTTGTCACAACGCTTGCAACGCCCAGAAGCAAGCTTCAAATACTTCATAAAGTATATATATTCGTCATCAGCATCAAATTCTGAATAGATTGAAGCATGTCCGTCGGTGTAATGTCTCTTGTAAACATTCTCCTGGCGGCAAAAATGAGGCAATTAATTTTGACTTTGACGGTAACATTAAAAGTTCTTGCTCGCAGGTTTGTATTGAAAATGGCCCAAATCGGTCGAAGAACACACCCACAGCACCACGTAAACTCAGAACATATCTGTTTTTCAAAAGGATCGGAAAATTCATTTTTCGCTCATTAGCCATAAACTACAGCAGATAAGTCTGCAAAAATTTGAACGTATACTCTGTCGGTGATATTGTATTACCTGTACAAAAATAGTAAAATTTGACTATGCACACTCAAGGCTACAGTATGTCATAAATTAATTTTTTCCCGATACCTTTATAACGCGCGAAAATAAGCAAGTGTATAAGTTCTTAGTCAAATTCGAAATGCACTCAAACGTGTCCGTCTGTTCATCTGTCGATTTGCCTCCATGCGCAACAGCGTAGTATCTATGGTAAACATTCTCCCGTTCGCAAGAGTGAAAATATCGCTTACAAACTTGCAAAAGAATTTGAAAATGACGCAAACTTTTCAAAGAAAACGCCTACAATGCCCGCACGCCTATTTTATAAAAAAAGTGAACATGTTTGATTCCCCTTTCTATTTTGCTCGTTGTTCACAAACTACAACAGATACACGGTATCAGTTTCCACAAATAGAATAACGGTAACAGGTATACAAAATTCGGTCATAACTGAATATAATTTTCTTCTTAATTCTCTTTCTGCGCATTTCTGCACGGTTTGTTGTTAAGAACGCAGACAAGAAATGAGAATGTGCGAAACTCAATTACTAAAAAATTAATCTTTTTAACATCTCGTCATTCATTATGCTTGTGTGTGTATGTATACGTTTCATTATCAATAATTTTTAAGGTCATTTTGAGAGATATGCGGCTCTCAGAACTGGAACTATTGATGTAACGAAATTCATCGGGTGATGTTTTTTATGCCTCGTTGGCAACAACAGTATTGAAAAAATTTAAATACAAATTATATGTATTTTACAAATTGTGCATACATACATGCAAACATACAATTTCCAATTGAAAGGTGGTTGGGATTTCGTCGTAAAAGATAAGTTTCTTTTTGGTCGTAATTGATATAATTCAATACGTTACGATTTAATTAGATGACAACATATAACTTGTTTGCTGTCTTTCATCAAACATGTCACACTGTGCGGCAGAGAAAGTTATAGAAGTAAATTGGAAAAAATTGTCAGAGCTTGTCGAAGTTGCTTTAGTTTTCTCTGCATTATAGGCGCGTATGTGAACAGATCATGGTCCTTTTTTTAATTCCACATTCCCAATTGATTAAGGAATGGTTGTGCGAAATTTTAACTTCGTATCTTCAATTATATAGGTATAGTGCATCTAAAAATAGGAAAGTGGGCGTGTCCCAAATATCTATTTCTTTATGCAGGATTTTTGAGTTTGAAATCACAAACTAGTCAAATTTGACGAACGCGGTAAGTTTAATGTTAATCAATAGTTAATTATTAAATTTAATCGCTTATTAATTAATATTAAAGTAAATTTGTTGCACCAATAAAGTCTTTTTCACACACATACATACACAAGTAACTAGAAAAAGTGCGAAAAACACTAACTCAAAAAATTGGATGTAATCGCATCATTACTAACTATGCTCAGAATTATAAAATACTCTGACTGCAGATCTAAACCAATTGTCACCAAATTTAGCCTTTGTATTAGATGGTAACATGTTCCATAACTTTACAACGTTGACAAAGCTCTCGATAGTTTTAAATAGTTGCTAGTTATACTATAACGTTGAGTAGAAAGCCACGATCGTAAGCATTAGGTGAAATTGCAATAGCATTTAGATTTAAATGGTTGACAACGCATCAATGAGCCAATGTACCATCGTTAATCTGCAGGACATAATCCTCCACAAATCGTCAGCGTGGAGATCAATATTGCAATTTTGGTCGCAGGCAAACAAAACCAAACTGACCCCAATGTAGGACCTTGCGATATACTAGAATTAATAACTCTTTGTTCAGAGGAGGATTTAGCCGACTTTCACACGCTGACATAGCTTTAATATTTATTTTAATTGCGAGCGTCGTGAGTCAAGTCATGCTAAAATTCGAAAATTATCAATGAAAACACATATCTTCAACAGCCTTCACAGCGCTTGATGTGCAAAATTTCGTCTTTGCACGAGCTTTCAACTTACAATATTCCACTTTATCTAATTAAAATGAATGACGTGAAAGATGTAACAAACAATAATAATAATCCAGTTAATTAGTTAATGCAAGCCTATTCTGATTCGATTGTTTGACATAGCGTGCAAATTTTTTTGATGAAAAATAACACATACATACATTTAGGTATGGATTATAGACATGACGTAATCAATAATATAAATATTATTATTATTATTATTATTATTGTTAACGCGATAGTTGTTTGCAGTAATAAAAAAAATATGCCATCTATATTATACAGTGTGCGGTACCCTAAGCTTACTAGCAGCCCGATTTTTCAGGTCTTATATGCAGAACAATGGATTATAACAAAAGTCGGGCATAAATTACAATATAAATTAATAAATTTTTGTTTTAGTTAGTTAATCAATGCAAATCATGACGATGTGCAAAGAATATTTTTCTTACGTTTGTAACAAAGATCAATTACATGAGCCGGTTGTTTGAATTTTCGTTTTTTGATTGTTTATTTATTCCCTCCATTCCTTCTTTTTTTCCATTAACACAAACTCATGCACAATAAGAACCCTTTATTCTTTCTTTGGTAAGGATTTTTTGCAAATGTTTTGTTATAATTATTAATATAAATTTACGTATAAATTGCTTGCCATTTAAACTTCCCGAGATCGCCGGAAAAAACCATTTTGCAATACTTAAGGCAAAATATTCCGGATATTTTCTTGCGGCAATACATTCACACTTTGTTTCGGAAAATCATTTAACAGGCAATATTACAAATTCTATACTCCCGGCAGCGTACATGAAATAACTTCATTATTACCTTAAAAAGGCTTTACACTTTCTTAAAACTTTTTTTTAAAAAACCTAAAAACATAAGTCGAATTAAATAAAGTCGGTCGCTAAAAATCTATCCCACATAGAAAGCTTTTTAATAAACTTGGAAAATAAGCGCTCTTACACGGATCAAGCTATTCTATTTTATAAAGACCAAAATTTTTGTTTGCGTGTAACTTTTTTTTCCAAGTTTTACCTAGATTCGAGTTTCGCAAACATTACTTATTATCTGTTATCCTTTAAACTTACTGGTGGCCCGATTTTTCAGGTCATATAGGTAGAACAATGGATTATAACTGAGGTCGGGCGTAAATTACAATACAAATTAGTAAATTTGTGTTTTAGGTAGTTAATCAATACAAATCATGAAGAGCAGAGAATGGCATTTTTCTTACGTTTGTAATAAAAATCAATTACACGAGCCCGGTGTTTGTCTTTTCGTTTTTTGACTGTTTATTTATTCTCTTTACACCTCATTAAGACAAACTCATGCACAATAAGAACACTTTATGGGTAAGAATTTTTCGTAAAAGTTTTGTTACAATTATTAAGATAACTTTAGTTTTAAATTTATATAATAATTATAATTAAAATGTACACGAAATTTTTTATAATTATTAGTAAAATTGCAAACACCGTCGTTTTATTAAAAAACAATGAAATGCATATGTCAACTGCAATGCTACCAGACCTTTATAAACTTTTCATAGTGTAAAAATCTGACATATCGAAAAATCAGCGCCATCTAAAGCATTGGCTTTCTTAGCAGAAGTCTACGCTGTCGTTTCCTCAAAAATAGTAGTAGTAGTAGTATAGCCCTTATAGCCAAAGTAATTTCAGAATTAGGCAAGCTTAGTTTTATTTATCTATTTTGTGAAGATGAAAATCTTTCTCGGTTATTATCAGTAAATTTTACTCCCAGAAATAGAATTTTATTAATATTAGCAAATTCAAAAGAAAAAATAAAATAATTAAATTTAAATAATTTTTTGAACTAAAATTTTTTCTTTTCTTTTATACAATTCAAAACTAAAAACATATTTTTCGCTACTATGTATCGAATTTTCATGATTTTCATCTTTTGAAAAGTGACCCGGATTTACATTATTTACTTTTTTCATCTTTCGGAAACTGAATTGAATTTTCTGATATATTTATTTTATGGTGAGATATTGTTGTGGCCTTGTTCCACTTCTTTTTATAAGCGTCTAGATGAGGTGTTGGGACGGCATCTGTGCGAGAGAGTATGAATTTGGTGCCATG
Source organism: Glossina pallidipes (assembly GCA_000688715.1). Lineage (NCBI taxonomy): Eukaryota > Metazoa > Arthropoda > Insecta > Diptera > Glossinidae > Glossina > Glossina pallidipes. Next base: position 170,310 of record KK499950.1, on the reverse strand, counting down.
AGAGAAAAAGAAATTCAAAAAATTGAACGCAACTCTATGCTCTCTCCACACATGGTCGTTTTTTTTTATCTTGAAAAGAAAAAAATCAGCCAACGGCTTTCTGTAAAAGCGAACACTCATTTTACGAGTTGGTAAAGAGGTTCATACAATTTTTTTGGATGTAACGCAATGAATGAATAATATATCATTAGATATGCTTTACTCATTTATTACATTTTCAAATAATAAATGTTTTTTCTTTTGTCCAATGCAATGTGGCCAATACTGTATGACAATCGATATATTTTATATATTCTTGTAAAAATTCCTTATCGCAAATATATATTTTTTTTATAATTTGAAGCATTTAATATGGTTAGCCAATCTTGCGATTTATTTACAGCGATTTTAAATACGTGCGTTTTCAATAGATTTACCTCTATAATATTTGTATGCAATGCACGCTTTTTTACCCACCGTTTTAAATATAATACTAAAAATATAAGAATAACAAATCGTTGAAATTGTTAATAATGATATGATACAAAATAATTATACAAAATTTTAGAAAGAAAAGAATAAAAGACTTTAATTTTTACTCTTTCCTTTTGCGAACTAAACAAAATAAATTTTTTTCTCTTTGAAAATTTGAATGCTTTAATCACGCTTATTGGAAAATAAAAAAAAATTGGTTTAAACATATGTTTAAAAAAACAGGCGTTTCAGATGTGTCTTATGTCTTCCTCTTTAGTATTCAACAAATCAACAACGATGATTTATTTGCCGTCTCTGTGTTTTATATTAAATAAAAAGTGTTGGTCGAACCACGAGTGACAAGTTTATATATAAAATTTCATTAATTTTACACTAAGTGTTCTTGGCGGTTATTATTGAAATGCTCAAAATGCCTTCCATTTACGCGGACTTACCGGAAGAACATCCACGAAATTTAATACCAGCTTTGTGTCAGCAATTTTACAACTTAGGCTGGGTGACTGGGACAGGCGGAGGAATTTCGATCAAATACAATAACGAAATTTTTATCGCACCTAGTGGGGTGCAAAAGGAGCGCATAATGCCTGAGGATCTTTTTGTGCAAAATATTAAAGGCGAGGATATACAATTACCTCCTGGATATAAGAATCTCACAAAAAGTCAATGTACTCCGTTATTTATGTTATGTTATCGGCATCGCAATGCCGGCGCGGTCATTCATACACATTCCCAAAATGCAGTAATGGCTACTTTACTATGGCCTGGCTCAGAATTTCGTTGTACTCACTTGGAGATGATTAAGGGAATTTACGACGAAGAGTTGAAACGTAACTTGCTTTATAATGAAAAATTAGTTGTGCCAATTATAGAAAATACGCCTTTTGAAAAAGATTTGAGTGATTCCATGTATCAGACTATGATGAGATATCCACGCTGTACCGCGATCCTGGTACGACGCCACGGCGTTTATGTATGGGGTTCAACGTGGGAAAAAGCCAAAACAATGCAAGTCCACTGGTAATATTAAACGAATTAATGAGTGTTTAACTTCGCTATTTACAGGGCGGAATGTTACGATTATTTATTTTCGTTGGCTGTGGAAATGAAAAAATCCGGTTTGAATCCAGAGGAATGTTTTTAGAAAAAAAAAAAAAGAATTCAAAATTCTTGTATGTACTATCTTGCCGTTAGTATATTTTTCTGATTTTATTTTAATTTTCTTTGACTTTACATATAACAGAAAAATGGCATACAAAATCGTTCCTTTATACCAAAACAAAAACTTCATCTTTTAAATGAGTCTTTTTGTGTTAACTTTGCGTTAAGCGAAAGCGTACAATAATATTAATGGTAATTATTGTTGTGTGCAAAAGTAAATTAAACTAATTTTAAAGTTTTCTGAGCTCTCATCTCATACTGCGCCGCAATTTGCGCTCCATCTTACGTTGTTTCTTTTCATCCATTTCTGGTTCTTCGCTGATATTACGCTGCGATAACCAAGGTTTAATGAAGCTACCCCACAGTTTCCATAAAGCCTGAGCTGGAGCCAATAATAATAGTAACCAGAAATAATTGGATATCAAAGCCAAAAGCATCGTGCCGGAAGTCAAGATAATTAAGTCCTTTACATTTCTGTCGGAAAAATAATTTTGACAATAATTCTTTTTTTTTTTTTGGTTTTTAATATATCAGCCTTACTCTGCTAACCCGCCTTCCATATTTAAATCGTTGCCAGAGTCGAGTAAAGAGCCAGTTTCTGAATATTTAGGACGTGACATAAAGGTCATAAATTGGTAGGCAGCACCCAACAGTAGTAGGGATAACAAACTCATAAACTAAGATTACAAAATGAGGTAAGAAGTCATCAGTCATCAATGCGGTTTTAGTTCTAGGTGCAGAAAACTAGGAGACTTACTATTGTTGTTTTAGACACTTCAAAAAATATAAAATTCACTAGTAAAGATGCGCCTGCACTGCCCAAAGCCATATTCCGATAGAAGCACAACGTACCTTTATTTTCTTCGACAATTTGCTTAGCTCCCTTTGTACCTTGCTTGCCTTTCTGTTGAGGCTGTGAATACCTTATTTGATTATTTTGATTTTGGAAATTCTCATATGTACTTACAGCCATAATTAGTACTATGTGAAATACTTAAATATAATAGAAATATATAAATCGAACGAGTCCTTTCCTTTTGGCAGTTCTATTAGTAGCAGCTCTGCACGATTGTATAGAACACGCGTCAGAATTGCCGAAACTAAATGTCAGTTAAGTACTTGCAGAGATTAGAGTTGCCGCATTTATTGAAATAAACGTAGGTTTGGTTTTTACCGAATTAAAAGCTATGACAATATCCGAAGTTTGTATAGACAGGTATACACGGTCCACGTTCCCTATGCACACAATCTATTATACCGTCCAATTTATAGTGTACTCCATAAGTAATTCCCAATGTTAACGACATCCGGCACCGTCGCTATCTAAAAAGAAAGTACGTTAATTTATTTCGATAAAAAAATTTTTTTTACTCCATCGAAGATGTGAATGTAAGAAGATGTATTTGAATGAAATGTATGTATATACCTAATTACCGTAAGAAAAATTGTTCTAATCAAATTGTTTGTTTGCTTGTAAAATATATTAGCCACTCTATATTTGATATCGTGCTGGTTATTGCACTCTACACCACTTATGGTAGAAGGGTATCTTACGTTTATGAGGATGTATACAACATCCAAGAGAACTTGAGGTAGACCGATCTTTTATAATTACCGACTAAACTTGTCCGTCCGCATTGTTTTCCTGAGGTTCAATCCGCAGGTCACAATCTTTGAGATACTTTGGGGGAATTCGGTACACTTGCATAATTTGACTCAAGGACGAATGCTATTGAAAATCAGATCGGACTACTTTTTCGACCACTTCCCATATAGAGATTTATCTTAAAAAGTTGTTGCATGAATAACTGCGAAGTGGTGTAGGGTATTTAATATTCGCCATAGCCCACCGTAGTTTTTTCTACTTATTCTCTCGTGAAAATTTTTCCCATAGTAGTGGATATTTCTTCTACGATTTCAACAGCAATTATTTTATTATTTATTGGTGCCCTGTTTTTTTTCCACACATTTTTCAATTTGGAAAAGTTCATTTCTCTTAAGATTGGGAAATTCAAAACTCTATGTCAGGTAGGCGCAAAAGGCAGAGCAATACCTATTAGTATTTTTAAATTAAAATTAATTAATGAGAAAACCATCATATCTAGAAATTTTATATTGTTAGGAACATTGGCGTCGAGAGTTAGCGGCTAAAATCTGGCAACTTCTGCAAACATTAAAATGTTTGTAAACTGTGTGGAAAGTTGTGTTGAAAAAGAGAAAAGTTGGTTTTGGTTAATGGTTTGTACCTTGAACCCCTTGAGTTCTTTTTTTTAAAAAGGCAGGATAAACAGAACAACGTGTCATATCTTAAAGGACGCAGCAATTTACTTGTTTTTAATATACATACATAATGAATATGGATAAGTGGATTCAATTAAATAGCCAAACTGTAGGCAGAGACAAAATTGCCCGGTAAGATTTCAATTCGTTTATTTTTGCGTTGGGTTAAAGTTTTTACTTTCAACAGATTAATACAATATGCCTCTCGCGCTTTATGGGATTCTTTGGAATCGTCAGATTTACATCCGGCTATGGTAGAAAATTTCAAATCTTTGGAATACATATTAAGTACATTCCGTAAATGTAAGCAGATTAAGCTAAACTTGGAGACGAAAGAGTTTGTGTAAAGCATGAACAATTTTTTTGTATTGTAGTACTACGCTTTGGTAAATGCTTAGACATCTTTTATGCCAGTTTACGTACTGTACACCACCCGGACTTAACTATCCGCATCACCTTAACCATGGGTAAATTATCGCAAGCGTTATTTTTGTTTGCCGATCATTTCATGTTCCTGGCGCGTACAGGTCTTTTCAAAAATCTAAACGCCAACAGATGGAGTACATTTGCAAATAAATATTGGTTGCTTTCGATTATAATGAATTTGTGCCGTGATATGTACGAAATACATCGTTTATTTGATTTGCATAAGGCAAGCATTAGAAGTGGCCTTTCTCGTTCGATACCTTCACGTGTTGAGTCTTCTAAAGACATCAGTCGCTTAGCTTTACACTCGTACAACTTATTATTGACTCATAAGGATGTTCTTGTCGACGTTGTAAAAAATATTTGTGATTTCTTCATACCTTTGACGGCGTTGGGTTATACAAGAATAACACCACGGACGATCGGTTTACTTGGTACTTTTTCATCATTGGCTGGTTTGATAGCCTTAGTGGAGCCGACAGCAAAACTAAGCCCAACTTAAGTAATGAGAATTGATTTTAAAAAGAGCAATTTTAAAAAGTATGCTTTTTATATATAATTTAGATAGGATTTTAAAAAGGGAATGTAAAAAGTATAAAAACAGATGAAATGTATTTTCAACCTAATGTTTTCAAATTCAGATTTTTTACTGTAATTACGTTTGATAATAAAAGTATTTGCAAAACTTGAAATTATAATTTTATTTTTTTGGTAATAAAAGTCGCAATCATTAGAAATATGTGAAAGTAAACTTAAATGAAACATACTTCTCATCGAGAATTTGTGTGAATTAAATATTTGTGTGCATTGTGTGAATTAAATATTTAAGCAATGGCGTTAGATATATGCTTCGATATTAAGACTTTTTTGGAAAGAACTTGCCGCACTTGCAGTCGTTATTTTAATGATGAAATGGTTTTCTTCGAGGTTTGCGTCATATTTTTTTTCAATATATTGTCCTCGCCATTATTTGTGGAATATAACATCATTCAAATGTTTTCCGCGGGATATCTCACAGGACTGGATCTTGTTGCAGTAATTTTCGATCACGTCGTATAGCCTCGTCCTTATCCAAACGTTGTTGTTCGAACAGGCAATAAGCGCATCTTCTACGCATTGCAGCGTCAGCCGACTTGAGGTCTTGTGTTAGCTGAATTTTGTAAAGATACAAAATACGCCGAAATGTCCCGACGTTAAGCCCAAATGATGTGCGCGTCGCGTAATAGCCAAGTTCGGATCTTCTTCGTCACTTCCATTAATAGCACCAATATTTCCGGTCGTGCGTGCATTTCGATGATGTGTTGGACATAATAAATCTGTCACAAACGAAATTTCTTCAAATTTCTTCATAGTTTTGCCTGTAGCACATCTACATGGACGATTGGGTCGACCATAATCTCCTCATAATGTGTGAAACGTACCTACTGCGCAATTAGCATTTTTGCAGTACGCTCTTCCTAATTTAACACATTGAGCTGTTGTTAAGCGATCTATATTGTGAAACGACAAACGTAGTTCTAACGCTCGCATACGAGGCATGCTTCCGTATTAGAACCAATAGCATTCAGAAATACAATAAGCCATTTGTACCGCTTTCATACATTAAATAGTTTCCATAAGCATAAGCCTAAGCACTTACACCCGAATATGACATGACATGATTTGTGACAAAGTATCCATCCGTTTCCGTATGCTCATAATTTTTTCTGCGTCCTGGCGATAATAAATCTCAGTCGTTTAATTTGCACGAACTCGAAATATTTTTTTTCTTTCTTCTTCAAATACTTTTCCTGCGAATGTTCGGTTCGGTTTTGGCGTGAAAAGTTTTTGAGTTTTCAACAATTTTTTCAATAATCTTTGTGATACGGCTTCCCGTTAGGCAATTCAACGTCTGTGCAAATTTCCAAAGGCGTTGACGTCCTCTCTTTTCCTAGATCCTCTTTCGGGCACATTTTGAACGTTGAAAAGTACGGCTTATCTAAAATATTTCCTAATTCCAATTGTTCTTTACCTAAAGCTCTGTAGCACTTATACAACTGACAAGCGGGATTGTATCTCTTACAGTTCGCACATAGTATTTAGAGTAAACAATTTTTGTTTATTTAAAAGAAACATTACACTAAACATATGATGCACTGGATGGCAGTTCTGTTTTACACATGTTGCTGAAGCAGGCTTGCCAAATCTGGACGACGAAATGGGTAACGTTATATAAATAAGAAAATGTATTCTTATATGTAATATTTTGGACATCTATTTGTCTAAGAAGCTTTTAGTTAGTTTTCTTCTGTCTGTAATAGGGAGTTCCATTGCAAAAGTAAAAAATTGTTCTTATATATATATATACACATCATATCTTCATAAATGCGTTTTAAGTTTTTTTTTTTTGTAAATTTGACTTAATCAGCGAAATTGTTACAATGTGTGTTATTCAAAGTGTTGTCCACCGCTTTGAAAACATTTCCGGTCTTTTGAAGAGAATCAAGAATCAATCAAACTTTTAGCTTCTGTGTAAGAAGTCTTGTTTTGCTCGGCCAGATACACATCATTAGCTTCTTATCTTAAGATATTCGCTGAATCATCAGATCTATCAATTGGTCTATTTTTCGTCCACCGTTATGGTTCAGTGCAAAAAACACTTCCGATGTCGCCTTTGCAGCATTTGTTTGCACGTGAAAAAACGCTGTTCGACGTTTCTTGGCTTAAGTTCACACCTAACTCAATTTGCTTGTTTTGCGGCGTAGTTATTGCAAGAAACCGATTTGAAATCGCTTGTTGAGTCACTTCCAAAGTTTCAGTAAGCTCCCTTTGCGTTTGGCAGCAATCTCGGTGCAATAATACCTCTAAAACAGCAATTTCAAAACTTACCGACCTCCGTTCGAATTCTTTGTGGCTAGTGTCAAGAACGCCATTTTTAAAACGTCGAAATCGGTAGTCCTATGTCTTTACTGGTGGAGCATGTTCTCCATACACTTCACATAGCATTCGATATCCATCAACTCCGCTTTTCTTAAAAGTAAAACAAAAACGCGGCGCATTTTTGATGGAGCATGTTCTCCATACGCTTAACACAGAATTCGATGTCCATTAACTGCACTTTTCTTCAAATTAAAACAAAAAATCAGCGCTTCCCGCAAATTGTTTTCTTGACAGATAAGTTGGCAAAGCGCAGAGTCGCGCTTTAACATGTTAATATAGTTAACAAATGGTCAAAGCGATTTAATGTTGGTTATGCTTGCATGTATTTGGTATTATATCCCTCAAAACTTAGAGGGCTGACACATTGACGCATCATTTTCGTTCTCGTGTTAAAAACTGCGAAATGGTAAACAATGTGGGCAACCGCCCATACTTTGTTTTACAACAAAATCTAAAGAAAAACATATGATTTTGGAGCCAAAAATAAAGAAATCAGCGTAAACATAAACAACAAGTTTATAAAACGTAAAAATTTTTTACCCTTCATAATCTGTTCAAATTTTATGACACCATCGAGAGCTCTTTTGTATACTAATTGATCCATAATTTGGAAACTACCATATATGATTCTATTCAACTTTACGATAAATGGTCGTCATTGCTTATTTTTAATTTCGCATAATAATGCATAGTATAAACTAAAATTGCATATCACAGAGTATACATAAAATGTATATTAGTGTAAGGTAAACATAAATTAAATGAATAACTTTACAATTCAAAAGAAACGATCATCAGTTTTTTTTGTGATTTTTCTTCTTCTTGTTTTGTTTGCATGTATTTATGTAAAATCATATGATTTGGTAATTCCCATAAAGTTTTGTAAAAAGTCGGCATAATAGGAGTTCCAACCCGAAAATAGGAGCCACGCCTCATTCTGTCAGCCCTCTTGTACACCGCGTGAACTTCCTACAAACTGAAATTCGTTTATTAATTCTCATCTCAGAAAAATATACTCATACATACATATTTAGTTAACTTCAGATTGCCTATTCTTTTTTCCATTTTTTTTTTTTTTTTGTAACACATAAAGGGGTCGCATAGCAACTTTTTAGTCATAAGTGTCATCTTGCATTTTCGATCACCAGAAACTGGCAATCAAGTTCCGAAATTGTGAAATTGTTGCCTGGGATGTGGAAAACAAAACGATTTTACCCTTTCAAGTGCTAACCACACGCAAACGTAAAAATGTCGACTTATGGCACATTACATTATTACATTGATCAGCTGGCAATGTTTTGGTTTCTCATTTTTCCAATAAGCAAATTAAATTAATGCGGAATTTATAAGATTTCTGTTTTACAGTTAAAGAAAATAAATTATTATGTACGCTTCCATGGCTTTGGATCCTCATAATCGGTGTTGCGGCGGCCGCGCTTGGTGTGTTAAGGATATATGCGGTGTTTGTTGTGTGTTGTTGACATGGCTTTTAATATTGTTTGCTGAATTTGTAGTAATGCGAGTTATTCTCTGGCCAAGTCCACATCCACTATTTAGCACGGCGAATATTGCAATATTTCAAATGTTGGCATTTTTAGCATTTGCTTCACATATTCGTACGATGCTATCTGATCCGGTAGGTTAAAACATATAAATGATTAAATATACTAAATATTATTAAATAATAATACTTTTGCAATAGGGCGCTGTTCCACGTGGTAATGCCACGAAAGAAATGATAGAACAGATGGGATATCGTGAGGGTCAAATGATATTTAAATGTCCGAAATGTTGTAGCATTAAACCTGAACGTGCTCATCATTGCTCAGTTTGTCAACGGTGTATACGTAAAATGGATCATCATTGCCCTTGGGTGAATAATTGTGTCGGTGAAAATAATCAAAAATATTTTGTATTATTCACGGTCAGTAGCAAACAACTATTGTCCATACAACAACAATTTTTGTAAAGTATAGTTTAGTTTTACATTGCATCGATATCGGTTCATGCTATATTTTTGGTAATAACATCGTTAGCTGAATGCGTTAAAAATGAATGGCGTCAGTGCTCACCGTACACTCCACCCACTACTATTATTCTCTTATTGTTCCTAATTTTCGAAGCTTTACTCTTTGCCGTCTTCACTATAATCATGCTTGCCACTCAGCTAACCGCTATTCTCAATGATCAAACGGTAAGCGCAATATTATAATTTATAAAGAGAAAAGAACAATGCGTGGTTCATTATTATTTTTTTACATCTTGTTGAAAAATAGGGTATTGAGCAATTGAAAAAAGAGGCTCGCTGGGCGAAAAAATCACGTCTTAAAAGCATACAATCGGTTTTTGGTCGTTTTTCATTGGCATGGTTTTCTCCATTTACGAAACCATCAAATAAATCACGCTTTAATACCCATTTTTATTCCGTATAGAGATGAAAGTTTTATTTGTCTTTACTGCTGATGAGTTCATTATTGTGATTGTGAGTGCGATAATTAAGAAAAGATATATGTAGTTTCTCCTTTTTGTTTTTTAACATGTTTTAGTTAGTTTAATTTTAATTTTAATACACACACGCCACTAAAAAATGAATTTGTCATTCCGTTTGCATCGCAAATTTTACGAAACTTTAAAATAAAATTCATGAAAACCTTCATATTAATTCCAACAAAAAGCTACGATTTGTATTAAATGTTAATCTTAAGATGAGTGTTAAGATGAAGGATAGTCGACATGCTTGAAAAAAAAAAAATCTTTCGTAGTGGTGTTAACCGAATGTAATATTTTTGGTTTTTATATTATTTTATATTTTATTAATTTAGTTTAAGATTTTTTGAAAGTTGAACAAAAATCTTGTAATCTAATATTTATATATATTATATTTAAAACGTACCTACTTTAAGAAAATTGTCAAAAAATTAGGTTAACATCCTGATTGAGCGATTCTAATATGTATATATGCGTATGTGCAAATGAATGATGAACAAATTATTGTTTACGATAAAGTATAAATAAGAAAGAAAATTGACATATAAAATTCTTTGCTTAAGCATCCCGGAAATAGTGGATGTCGGAGTAAAAGTAAAGTATTTTTATTTTAATTTAAAAGCATGTTCAATTCAAATCGTTTCTAGTGGCAAAGTGCAACTGAATACTCATGCTCTTTATTTAGATTCAGATTTTGTTTTGCTTTAAGAATAACAATATTGTACTCACCGGCCATTTACTGCTCTGAATATATATTGCTAGACACCCCTTCATAAAAAAAAAGAAAAAAAAAGAAAGATTAGATCAAAATGTATGGGTGCTGCGGCTGCTGCAATTTTCTCGAATATTTACCGGCCGTGTGTTCAGTTTGAGGAAAACTGTCGGAGATCCAGGTACGTTATCTGGACGAACGCGTGTGTTAGTACTTTATCGAATATTTATTTATATATATATACTTCGACATATATATATGTATATATATATATATATATATATATAGATAATTTTTTTATATTAAATTCTTCTTACTTTGAGTGTATAAAGTAATTGAAAAAAAATTTTTATACTTGCATAATTTATTTTAAAAAAACTTATTAATGTTTTTGTGGGACGAATATAGAAGATTTGAATAAAAAAATTTTAAATAAATCTTAAAAACTTGCATATATAGAAAATGTTTCATAATATTTTTTAAGAAATTATGGTTAATTTTTGTTCTTTTTGCGCAGTTGTTGTTGTGTAGTGAATATTAAGTATAAATTTAACAAAACACCTTTAGAAAATGTGAAAACACAAAAAACCAAAAAAAAAAAAAGAAAAAATTTTCATTTTTATTTAAGCGTAAAATATCGGCTTCTATGTAAGCATGTATGTTAACGCGTGTATTTATGTGATAAATAAAAAATATATAACGAAATTTGTTATAGGTTCTCCCCAATGTGTTCATAGTATTGGTGATTGTATTAAATTGTAAGCATCGTCACATTCACTTGAATGTCTTCCTGAACATTAGAGTGGTCTTTGTAGCGCACTTACATTTGATGTTGAACACGATGTTTTTACAGCAGTAGTAAAAACATACGGATCGAACTGATGTTTTAATTAGTTGAGAGATTGTCGCAATGTCAATTACAAGTACAACAAAGTTCTGAATTTGTTATAAGACTTTTTCTTATTGAAAATTCTCTTGAAAATAGTGAATATTTTTTAAGTCAAATTGCTTTGTTAATAAAAAAAAATTGAATTATATAAGAAAATTACTTTGAATATTTGTTATTATGAAGTATTTTTATTAAGATTTGTTTAACCATTTAGAATTCAATTAATTTTAATATCGCTTCTTAACGATCAACTGATAGACTTTAGCAAAGAAATGTAAAAAAGCTATATTAAAAGAATTTGTGAGGAATTGACGAATTAAAAAAAAAAAAAGATTGAGAATTGGAATCCGTCGTATCGTTTTCGAAACGTTGTCGTAAAACTTGATCGTAATAATGTCCTTATGTTTAAAAATCAGAAAAAGCCGTTTCTTCACTTCACTCTAAACAAGTCACAATTTCAAAAGAAAAAGCAAAGCGTGCTTTTACTTTTTTTTTACGGTTTTTTTCCAGTGCGCAAATTTATTTCTAGTTTTATAAAGCTCTTTTTCTAAAGATTCCTCTTGATTTCCGTAATCTAATGGGTATTATTAGACAATCCGGTTGAACAGAGAAAAAGAAGAACGTTTTCTAAAATTTTAGAATTTTTCGAGCATTGAAAAAAAAGAATTTTCGAAAGTTTGGAAAGGGATTCAAAAATTTACTATATTCTTTTTTTTATAACGTGCTAACTCACTGAACATTCAAGACAAAAGGGAAGAAGATGTATACACTTCCTTGTTTTGAAAATGCAAATAAAACTTTCCAACGTAGGAGATTTTCTTTGAAAATTTATCGTAATTGTTAGGGCATTATACGCTGAACTTCGTTTCTTATAATCCGTTTCTTTGATTGAATATAAATTGTATTGGATCGTCTTGTAAGAACCTTACGATAGACATAAGTGTCCTGAGAGTAAGTCACCAATTGACGCCTATTTACCGGAAACCACTTCCCTCTTTATACCATCAGGGTTTGCTTGCCTTGGTTTTGAGCTTTGGGCATAGGAAGTTCGCCTGTTATTGAGACAATTATAACGAGAAATATTAATGCAAATGCACGCGTACCTGTGACGGTCGAAAAATGTAAACAATTTGCAAAAATTACTACTCCCTGATCAAATTATACATTCCAATACGTCAGTCTTAAACAAACAAACTAAACATATTTGCTGCCACCCCTATTCACCACCCCTATTCACAGTCACGTATTCTTAAGAACAGTTGAGTTTGACCCGAAAGTCGCAATTTTTCAGGAATTTTAAGTAACGGTTTGGCCAACGAACAGTTTTTTTGACCTCTTTCCATCAGATATGGATAACAATAACTTTTCATGCAAATGTAAACTAAATTTATAGCAGTGGACATCGGACAATATTATGCTTAGACTATAGCACTGAATAGATTTCCATGGATTAGAGAGATTCCAAGATATTAGTCATATTTCGATTTTACCTGGGCCGTGCAGTCCAACACATCCTTTTGCCTGGGCCTTGTAATTGAACATGTGCTTTTATCTGCGCCATGTAGCCAAACGTTTAGTTTTAGGTAAGTTTTAATGTTCATTTTATGCAGAAGTAGTTATGAGATCCTTTATTTAAATTTAGGTTATACACGATTGATTCGAGCCAGTGCAATGTGGAAATAAAGTAATAATAAGTGATGAGTGATAATAAGTGACGAGTTAACCCAAACTTGATACAAAGTAAAACACGAAGAAAACATTTTTAAGTGGCTGCAAGTGATTTAAAATAAAATAATAAACGAACATGAAGAAAGAAATTTTGTTAATAACCACCTTATCATACCTACATATATAAATACATATATATATATATATATATATATATATATATATATATATATATATANATATATATATGCATGTGCGGTCATGTTAATGTTTTAATTTTTGAATACCTCAGTCAATCTAAATATAAATTTTAGTTTCGTTTCGTAGTGTATACACGCTTGGGCAACATCTTGTAAATGTATTTTAATGAAAATTATGTGTGCGAAAGAGTTTGCACTCTTAGTCTTTGCGTCAGATTTTTAAATAATTTCTAATTATTAATAATATTTTGCTTTTAACGTGCTTGTCATTGTCATGTGTCTTCATAGAAGTGTTTGTGTGTGCGTCACTCATTTGTATAACTTGTTTTATGTTGTATTTAATAAAATTTCGGATATCAATCATTTATGGAGCAGTTAAACTTAAATCAAAATTCAACTCTGCCAGCAATTGAAACGAATTCTTCTTCAACATTAGCCGAAATAGTGCAACAAAGTGCCGCTGTTGCAACTAATACGAATAAGTTAACAACTTTAACATCGGGTATGTGTATATATGATTACGTTTCTAAAATTTACTCACTATTACATAACATTTCTCTCAATGCTGCTGCGCAATTGTGCGTATACATTGCGTCTTTATGCCCTCCACTGAGAATTGTTAGTCGATTGAAATAAATACTTAACTATTTCTGTAAGGTTGCTACCGGGTTGCCCCATGTTAAGTTCGCTTGTAGTACGCTGAATCGAGGATGTCAATTCTTCGTCATCATGATGAACGTACATTTTTTGTATCGATTTAACTATGCCAGTCAGTTTGTCCGTTCGACTTTCTATTTGTTCTTAGAATGCTCCAGCTCGCCAAAGTGAACATAGATGGCCGTTATTAATGTAGAACCACGCCATAAAAAATATTTTTTTAGTATTCTAGTTTGTGAAGTTTTATTCTAATTTGCTATCATTACAGTTTCCTGTTTATAACAGTACAGTTGTCTGAACTCAGTCCAACCTTTGGAAAGACTTTCTAAAATTGAATTGAAAAAATCAGAAAACATAGTTAAAATAGAAGAATAACTTTAACATGTAAGCAATAACTATTGTCGATCTGAATCCCTATAACCGGGTAAGCAGGCTCGTTCTAAAACTGCCGTCAATGCATCAAATGGCATTTCTATATTTAATAAAATATTATAATGGATAATCAGTCAATGGCAGAGTTGAGCGAATAGCTCAAATTTGCTTTTCCTCTACTCTTCCGCTCGTTCAAATTTGCCTCGAGTAACTTTCGAAATAATCAAATAAACAAATTGTCCTAAAAAGAAGATATGTCGAGAAACTCACTCCATAACCAACACTTTTGGGAACAGTTTTAATATCCTTTTTGTTCCTTTCCTATCTACGTGCTACTGACAGCAAGTATGATAAAATGCGTTCGCCATATATACGCATATATGTATATGAATATATGTATATTTACGCATATATAGGGTCCATTGGATTTTGTAATTAAACTCATTTTAAAATGTTGTGCCATTAAATTGTAAAAATATTTTCATTTATATATAAAGAGATGTATGTAGCGTCTATGTTTTTTCTATTTCTGGGTTTAAAGAAAAGCAAATCTGTTTTCTTTTCTTGTTTTTTTTTTTTTTAGTAAAAAGTTCATTACACTCTTGAATTATATAGGTTTCGTTCCTATGTTGCTCTGTTCTATTTTGTGTGCGTATGTGTCAAAGATGTTTTCTGATGCTATTATTATCATAATGGTGCCAGGAGACGCACGCTCTAGCTTCAACTTCAACTAAATAGTTGCATTCGTTTTCTGGTCATTGAAAATCCAGGGTATTGGAGTGCATAAACATTAAGGTACAAGAGAAGGTCAATTTCATCAGAACTCGTTTCGAGAGTCTACTCCTTTCACATGTCTATAATGCTTCTTTCCTTTCGATATGAAAGAAATCATAATGATGATGAATAATGGACGAATAAAGATAGCTGTAAGACGATTTCAGTTCAGCAAAACAGTTAAGCAAATGGTAAAAAAGTGCAATGAAGACCATAGAGATGACACCAGAATATTTTGAAAATTGCTAATAACTTACGTTATATATTTGGGAGAATCTAATAAGTTATTGCAGAAGAAACTTCAAAGCAATCAGCAGACAGACCCACGCCAATTAACAGAAAACCGTTGTATAACTCTAGTCTTCTTTTAACACGATAGATAAATTCCAAAACACTTCGTGTAAAAAGATTCGTAAAAAAAAAATCGTGTAGATTACTTCAAGTCCTAAGAAATCGACTGAAAGTACAGTAAATAATATTAAAAAATTTTATTTAGAGTTCACTCAAGAATTTATTTCCCGCCTACACATCTTATTTCATTAAATATATTATAAAAAATAGATGATAAATTAAAAAACTTAACTAAATAATAAGTTAAGTCTTTGCTCTACACATAAATCGGGTAATCCCACTCGTATACGCATATACGAATCGACATAATCTAACTGAACTATAACGCGGAGTTACAAAGCATATTTGTGAGGACTAAGAATGAAAAAATTCATAGAAACATTAAAAAAAAAGAATTTCTTTCAGAAAAATTCATTAAAAAAATTCAACAAAAAGGTTCATACGATATTGAAAATCGTGTTAAAACAAAAACATTCGTGTTAAAAGAGAATTTTTTTTTTCAACTCTTGTTAAAGCATGTTTCGTGTAAACTGAAATTTGTGTGAAAAGGGAATTAGAAGAATACTACCTTCATATTAGTTGCAATTCTCATCTATTCTCATTTCCTGTAACGTACCCATGACAACGTATTCGTAACAAATGTTAGACTATAACTTATGTTTGCTTGGGTGAGGGGCTATTTCGTGATCTGTTCGTATTCGTTCATTGACGAATAAATTTTGATTAACTAAGGTGGGAGAAGGCAACGTGAATTTTTCAGAAAAAACATTTTTTATTAGCCTAACGGACGCTTCGAACCTTCCACAATATGTGGAAGAAAGATATTATCATAAAGAAATTTTTTCTTCTCGCACTTGCGAGCTTTTCCCTAAGCGCATCGACAACATTTCCCCTTTTTAAATGAATGCTTGCTCTCAAGTTGCTAGGCAACTTAACATTTACTTTAACTTCGTTCATGCTCACCTAAAATCATTTTCCAATGATAATATACTCGTGTAGCATCTTTAAAAGTTGTCAGCGTTTGGAACAAATGCCTTGGTGTTCGCGTGGAGAATTACATTCCTTCTTGTCTTTTTCTCTGTCATTTCGCAGAACATAAAGTGTACTTCGTGCGATTCTATCTTTGAAGGCAGGTTTTTCGAGCCAAAAATCGTGGGGGAAAGAAAAGCAGGAACAAGAATATCCAAGAACATCTTTAAGCAGGAAAATCAAAAACAAATTTATTGTGATAAAGAACTTGTCTTCAATATTTAATTTCAAAATTTTAAACGCGCTTTCCTTGAACCATGGGTTTTTAAAATGATAAGCAGCACAACTCCAACAATTTCCGTTTTATTTGACAAATATTGTTAAAGTAACATTATAAAGAACAAGGAAGAGCATTATAGTCAAGGAAGATCGAGCGTTAGATACGCGACTCCACGTCATCTAGTACTGTTACTCACCCGTATTGGTAATAATACACCATTGGTCTCGTGCAAAGGCAAACTTTTCATCAAAGCCCGCATATTGGAGAATGTCCAAAATGTGACATGACGTGATTCAAATTAAGCGAACTTAATTTACTTCTTAAAAATCTTATTAATTTTCAGTTTGCGTCATAACCAGCTGGAAATTAGGCTTTCTCCACATATAAAGGCGTGGTTTTCATGATAACCCCCGTATATGCTAGCGTCGTAAAAATAGATCTGTGTAATCCAAATTCTTTATTGCTAATTTTTTTTCGGGCCGATGGGCCAATTCCCGTCATAAAATATTAAAAATTAAATTTTTTTCGAAGGGCTTTCGACTCATGACAAATTTTATACGGAGTGGGGTCCAAGAAATAGACACCATATTTAGTCTGTTTAATTTTTATGTCAATTATGTTATCATTGCGAACAAATTGTCATCATAAAAAATAAAGAATCGGGTCTTTTTGGCATCCAAGGGTTTACATTTACATAAATGGTTGCTTATATGCTATGGTATACAAGAAATAGACTCCCTTGGTCCAAATTTGATAAGATTGATTTCTTTGTCAGTTTACTATAATGAGCCAATTTTCACCATTCGGTTCCCCCAGAAATGTTTATATAGGAGAGGGCTTAAAAAATTGTCCCAACTGAACCAAATTTTTCATACCGTTTCAAAACTTTTAAATGGCATTGCTGAGCGGCATTTGTCGAGAAATTTTGAAAATTGCAATTTTCTTCTAAAAGCGACATTTCAAAATCAGGCGCTATATGTGGAGTAATCACGAAACGGGACGGATCCCAATCATTTTCAGTAACGTTCGTTCTTGGGTCAAGGCACGTCAGTGTATCGTATTTCACCAAAACATCTCGAAAATTGCGGCCTTCAATTGAAATACAAAAATACGTGGACAGAAGTCAGACGGACAGCTGGACCGACAAGCCTAGAATCATTTTATGAATCGATCGATATAATAAAAGGTGGGTCTATCTTAAGCTCTTCTGGTTGTTATGCACGTCCGCATAAACTACATATAGTCTGCGCTACAAGTGGTGTAGTGTATAAACAGTATATTCATCTTTTCTAGATGTGTGCAATACCCAGAACGACTTGAGGCAGAACTAGATTTTTCTATACCGACTTGTTTGTCCGTCTGCCTGTCTTGTTTTCTTTGTGTTCAACTGCAATTTTAGAGATGTTTCAATGAAATTTAGTAGGCTGCACGTATTTTGGTCAAAGAAATAACGGTATTGAAAATGGTTTCGGATCGGTCCATTTTTTCGACAACTTCCCATATAACGCCGAGTTATGCAAATAACTGTGTTATGAGAAGTGGTGCAGAGCATTTAATGATGGGCCGTGTATAGAATTTTTACTTATTTTATTCATAGAAGAGTGCCTTTTTTGTCTGAAAGTTGGACCTTTTCAATCAAACATTCGCCAATCAAACAATATTTCTAGAAAATCCTACATGTCTTCATAGCCATAGGCATCAATATTAAATATAATTTTATTTTTGTTTTGTTGAACTCAAATTTTGATCGTTCACAGTGCCTGCCACAGGAGACCCTTAACTTAAAGATGCTCCAAGAGATTGACTTCGGCGTATGTTATCATTTTCTACTATTTTTCAAAATTAAGTTTCTTTTATAATATCCTTGAATATTATTACTTTACCACTTTTCCTTCCATCTCAAAACAATTGTCAAAGAACCCTTTTTTACACTGTTGCGGAAGCTTCCTCCCCTAATATTTTATATGCGTCATCCTAGCTAATTTCTTGGAGTCAACTTTAAAAACTAATGTGGTCTGCCGATAAACATGCGTTCATTTACGCATTTCGCAATCATAAACCGAATCGTTTTATTTGTTTATTGCATACTTTTCGTGAACTAAGTACGCCTTTAGACTGGCATCTTTCAACAAAGTGCAAACCTTGCGTACGCAAGGCTTGTGTCGATCATGTTTCTTTCGATGAAAACATTGCCGTTAAATTTTTCTCATCTGCATTTCCCATTGTTCCCATTCAGTTATGTTATCTTTTTCATTAAGTTGATAACAAACGCATTTTTGCATATGAATTTTCAAAAAATATTGCATAATACAAGGTATTAATCTGTATGTACTCTTTACTGGATCTGATTATACGCGACTATCTGTCCTATTTTTGAAACGGGGCTGTTATGTTTGTATATAAGGCGGCTATCCAAAAATTGTAGAAATCTTTATAAAAATCAATCAATCAAATATGCTACAGTAGCGTACTATTCACAATACGAGATTAAAAAATTGGAGTACGCGTGGACTCAATATTTTTGCACGCTTCACAATCTCTTTTACTGTTTGTTTCGAAATGCAACGCTGTAAATAGGTAAATTGTGCTTCGTAAGCATAGATACTTTATTCTGTTGTGGTAGCATAGAACGAAGTTATTTTTATGCCCATCACCGAAAGCCGAGGGGCATATTCATTTTGTCATAACGTTTGCAACGCGCAGAAGGAAGCATCAGAGACCCCACGAAGTATACATATTTTTAACCTGCGTCAAATTCTAAATCGTTGTCTGTCCGTCTATTGTCACCTGACCGCAAAAATGAACTATTAACTTGAAATTTGACAGAAACATTGGAAGTTCTAGCACGTAGCTTGATGTTGCAAATGGGCCAAATCGGTCGAAGGTTACGACCACAATACCACGTAGAGTTTGGACACATGGGTTTTTCAAAAGAAATAAAAAACTGGTTTGCTTGCTGCTCATGACTCATAAATTATAGCAGATAAATGTAAAAGAATTTGAACGCATATTTAATGGGCGATGCTGAAAAAACGGAAATAAACGGCCACGCCTACCCAATACAACAGTGCATAAAAGTTTAATTTTGTTCAATATCTTTATAAGGAGCAGAAACAAGCTTCAAAACCGCCATAATATGTATAAAACCTTGGACAATTTCAAATCTGTAATGCACCAAACATATCCGTCTGTCTTTCTGTTCGTCTGCACAACTGCGGGAAGCAAAAATTATGGTGTCGCCTACAAGTTTGCAAAAGTATTTAAAAGTGACTTAAACTTTCCTAAGTAGACGCCCACGACTCCCGTACGCCTATGTGGCAAAGGCTCCGCATTGTAAGAAATGAAATTTTAATTATTTTCTTATTTTGTCTTTTTCAGAATAACGGTGATGGGTATAAAAGATTCGGTCATGACCGAATATAGTTTTCTTACTTGTTCATATTACGATTTTATATATATTACGGTACACATGTATCAAATTTGTGTAGATGTAAATAAAACTCAGAAGGGCTTGAGATAGACATAGCTTTTTATTATACTAAATTATTAGGAATCATTTTTTGAATTGATTTAGACATGTCTGTCTGTCCGTTCTCTTTGAAATATTCTGATGAAATTTGACAGGTTGATGTATTTTGGCCCAAGCACGAACACTATTGGAAATGGATTGAATCGGACTATTTGTACCTATTTTTAAAAAATTATTGTATGAAAAAAACTTGGATTTTTAATATGTCGTTACGAAAATAGCATACTCTTACAAAAAACTAACGCCATAAATGGCGAAAATTTCCAATTTTCACTATTTTATGATAAAAATTGACACAACTTTATGACTTCATATGTCAAGCGGACTTGGCTTGCATAGATCTTTTTCAGATCTTGCTCTCTCTCTCTCTATATAAGTGTTTTAACGAAAAGTGGGTCTTTGTTTGTCAGTAAGGTACTTTTCAATATTTTATCACAAAGATAGATGAAGAATTGTATTAGACGAAGGGATGGTATTTGCGATTGCTTGCAAGGCTGGCCATTATTATTTTGGGTTGTTTCGAATTTTATTTTTCCAAGAGTTGCCTAACTTTAGGATCTAGTTCTTTCAAAATATGTTTTAAGAGTACCTACGAATAGGTCGCTGCTCAAACAGGTCATGCCCTTACTCCTAACGTTGCCTTCAGCGACTTTACACTATGTTTCAGTGGGTCGCCATACTCAATAGTAGTCTTAACACGTTTCTTAGCATTCTGCAAGCATAGGTTGTCAATAATGTTGGTGGGTGGCCGTTGGAAAAGTGTATCCAGATACAATACAAAGCAGAAAGAAAAAAAATTTCGATTCTGTCTTCTGGAACAGGCGCTCATATGTGAAAACCTAACTTTTGTTCTTTTTTTTGCTTTATCGTAGATTTAGCACGGGTGGCAAGTAGCATTCTATAACTTTCAGCAGTTCATTCCTTCAATTCAAGTCTTAGATATCATTCACTAGGCATAAAGATCAAAGATGATACTTCGACCTAGAAGCTTAGTTTGAGATCCTTCATCTCATTCTCTCTTGTACCAGGCCAGCGCCCTGTACGTTTCATTTAACGATTTCATTTGTACACCTAGTGTACGTGTATAGTCATACATATAATGGTTGGTTAATTAATGCATAGGTATAATATAAGTAATAAATTCAGTGTGAAATCTTCTCGATCATCATCTTGTTCATGTGCATGTGTGCAGTGTGATGGGATTTACTATTAAAATACTTTTTCTTTTATTTATTTATTTTTCTTTTGTAGATAATCCACAACAGCAACAGGGGCATAAATCTCCAAAAATCTCCTTTAGCGATAATTCGAGTTCAATAATCCAATGCATATCGAACGATAGAGCGACATTTTTTGTTAAAATCGATTTCGAAGAGAACGAAAACGATATAACGCCTTTAAGATTTGAATGGTAAGTGAAACAAAAAAACATTTTTAATAATAATAATAATAATAATAATAATAATAATATTAATAAAAATAAAGCCTTAGATGCTAGTGCGAGAGAATTTAGCCAAAGAATTTATTCTAAATTTATAATAATAATAATAATAATAATAACGATGACGACAAAATGTAAACACACATTAAAAACTAAAAGGATTGAAATTGAGGGAAAACTTAATAAATATTTTGAAAATTCATATGATTTGAAAAAACCCAATAAAAAAAAATGCAAACTATGTGAAATGAAGAATTTTTAGTATCATCGCTAGAGAGGGAGGAAAAGAAAAAAAGTTGCTAGCAGATATTGTTGAAAACACAGAAATATATATACATTTTTTTTTGTCATATCGAGGAAGAGATAACTGCGCTCATATGTTGAACGAATGTGAGTGGGAAAGTTATGCGCAATTTACTGTTCATAAGTTTACTGCGCAAAGAGACCAATTTATTAGATATTAGAATTTAGATGAGCGCCGTCACGGTGAAATATCAAAGTACAACAGTCCAACTTTGACGATCGCCTTGCTAAGAACTAAAACCGTTACCTGTTGGCGAATTCTGTGTCTCAAGGGAAAGAAGTATTTTTAATGTTTTTCGGGATCAATTTATTGTCCTTTCTTTCTTCTTAATCCAATTGTGCACTAAAAGGAAGTGAATTAAATTTTTTTTTTTTTTATATACATGTACTGGCATACCTACGTATGTACTCGTTCGCTTAACTATATAGAAATAGTTGTGGTTTTGTTTTGGTTTTTGCATTGTTTACAAAAGAAAAAGAAAAGAAATTTACAATAAAAAAATTCGTGCTCTAATTTTGCATAGAAAAGTTGGTTTACTTGTAAATATTTATTTTTCATAACAAAATTTAAAATTCGTGTTACATAAGATACACTTTGTTTAGTGTGAAGGAAAGCTAAATGGGTCCGGATAGTGATGGCCACGAAAATAATTAAATTAGTTTTGCACTTTCTAAGCGAGAAAACAAAATGCATTTTTTGTTCGCTTGTATTCCTAAAAAAAGAAAAAACTTGACGAGTGACACGTTGCTCTTAGTGAAAAAGTCAAAAAGAAATAAAGTTTTTGGTCATTTATAAAAAAAGACAGCAATAAAGAACAAAAAAAATATTAAGAAAGTCTACGAACATACAAATGTGTGTGTGATATAAATTTTATTGTTTTGTTTTTTTTTTTTAAATAAATTCTTTACCAAAAATTTGTATAAGCCGATATAACTTAGCTATCTATTCAAAGCAACTAAGAAGAGAAAGAGTGAGGGAAAAAGTGAAAGAAAGTGAGATAGAGGGAAAAGAAAACATGCGATGTGCGATTATTCCTTTAGCATTTTTATATTAATAATTATTACATACTTGTACATATGGTCACGAAAAGTAATGCCTTAGAAGCATTTAATCATCCTTCCGATGTTTGCATCAATTGACGTAATCGTTTGTCCTCATTAGGAATTGTTTTGAAAACCGGCCCATTTCATAAATTCCCAATGTCAATGAGGAACGTGAAGAGAAGTTAACGCGTGATAAGGGCTTGTATTCATTACCCACCTTATGTTCTCAAAAATTGACCAGCTTTACGGCTAATTTATATCATGTCGTATATAAGACCCTGTTGACTTAAAAACTAAAGCCCTGCGAATATTAAACCCAGCATTCTTTAACCCAAGGGATCGTTTTTATAGATGTAACACCGAGACGCGACGACAGAAGAATATATTATGCCTTTACCATCTGAGCATTCACTACCCAATCGAAATACACTCTATCGCACTTGAGATTTGAATCGGCGAATAATGATCAAATTCATTCCTTTGAAAAATTATTTCCGGCGTTGCAAGCAAGCCCATTGCCCTCATTGATTTCGTCAGCAAATATTGCCGTATCCATTAACCCAAAGGTTTATGCAAATAAATTTAAAACTGGTTGCCTGGGAACTGTTCTGAAATAATGCTATGTTTTCCACAAATCCGCCAATCTTCAATCCGTACGCAAAATTTATAGAGAGCATTGAGCGTACTGGTATGTCAAGCAACGTAGACTAATTCTAAATCTTCTTCGACAATTCCAGATACTTTTTACAGAATGTATGTTCACTGAGAAACTTCAATCATTTATAGAATGAATAAGTTATAGAACAACTCTAATCCGAACGAGTGCATTTAGAGACGGCTAGCAGCCGTAACTTTGATGGAAGATACGGAATCTACGGCAACAAAACACACTTATGACTGGCAATCGGTCAAAACGCCGGAATACAGCTTTTAGAAGCTTTTATGTATTTTGATCAATTTTTTCATTTCCCACAACTTTTTCCCATCTTCCTGACAACGTAGCGATCCCATGTCGAAAGAAGGATATTGTTTGGCAACGATCCAATCGTCGGCCCTTTTTCGCATGTCTTCAGTGTTCCAAAACCGCGTGGCAGCCACGCCATCCTGCATCGATTTGAATAAGTGGTAATTAGAAGGTGTTATGTCTGCTGATTACGTTAAGTTCACATTCGTTCCCTTGGTCAATTAACGTCGATAGATATGTGCAGCAATTCTTCGGTGTCGATGTGGATGGCTCTGCTGGACTAATCCATGAATTTTTGCGCTTGGTATTGTCGTAGTAGATCCACTTTTCACTGCCAGTCACAAGACGCCGCAGAAACCTCTTTTTGTTTTGGCAGGCAACAAATCAAGCCGTGATGTTGAAATGGTTTGAAATGGCCTTTTTAGTCAAGCCGTGTGGTAACCATTTTTCCTCCTTTTGAATCTTTCCCATTGCATGCAAAAGTCCGTTTGAGTTGTGTTTTTGTCCAATAAATCTTGCAATTCCTCGTCTTCGAAGTTTTGTGATCATTCACATCAAAATCTTAACTTCTAGGCCATTGAAACCAAGACAGACAATTGGAACATGACGAAAGAGCAAAACTAAAAGCGTTTGATGGGCTTCGGCAGCAGATTTCTTCAAATCAATTTACAAAAGTAATGAACGTCGAAAATGCAATTTTGAGTTTTCCATGTGTTGCGCCTGTATGCACGGAATAACGCAATGATACAAAATGGGAAACTGTTATTTTGTGTAGGGAAAGATCAACGTCATCGAATTTAATCTTTGTGTACATTGTAAGTTCGCTTTACTTTATTTTTGCCGCCATTAGATACCGCTGATCATAATACATGCAAGCATCTAATAAATGTTCGTACAGATTGAATGACAATTGCTCATGCCCTGTAAGGATCGAATGGTTTCATTTCCTCAAGCTCTTTCATATAAAATTTAGAGCAACAGGTTTTCAGCATTGATATGCAGAAGAAAGAATTATCTTCTTTTACCCATCAATATGCGCGATTCGCCCGATCTCGATTCCGGGATACATAGCAACCGTAGTCTTATTGAATGTGGAGTTAAATTAGATAGCAACTGATCAGGAAATCGGGATATGGTTCAGGTAGACGCAAGCTTTCTTGAGGGTTGGCATCATCCAATATCGATTAAACACCTTCTCACTTTTTGTTCATACCACAGACTACTAAAGTAAAACCCCTCAAGTTCTGGACGCCACGTACTTTTTTTAGAATTAATACATTTTCAGATAGATAATATGTACTCATGTAAGTAACGAGCAAACGACATTTGTTCTTATTTTAAAAAATAAAGGTGGTCTCAGATTATATTGTACTGTGACGGTGTTTTTTGACGGACATGTCCCATTTTCAATACTAACTTGTGTGCGAGAAGTATCCAATGTTTCTGACTGGCAAAGGGACACATTCAAATCGATTCAGAGTTTGAAGCTTATTAAGAATGTATATATATATTATAAATTGTTGCGACACTGAAGCTTCCTTCTAATAAGATTTGAGACGGAGTTTGCTCTTCTAACTGCAGGTTTGAGTACGTAATTGCGATTTCTGAATAGACAAACGTCTAGACGTAGCTAGCCATTCCATCTTTAGCGCAATCGGCCTGTCGTACAATCTAAGGGTAGGGTATTCAGCCCGGAGCCTGGCGACTCAGGTTCGATTAACGGTTTAGTAGACAATACTTGACTAAAAAAATTATCTTAATTGTAAAATTACTTATCAAAATCTGCTAAAGTCCCACACAATGGAGTCTGTTTTCCGGTCTCATACTAATATGTTATATAAATACTTGAAAGACATTGGATGAACATGATTGCTCTATTTTTCAAGACGTGCTTGATGTTCTTGTGACAAACAAGAAACGAGTTAGAACTTCCTTATACATTTAAGGTTTATAGTTTCTCCTTTATTCTTTGTGCTTTGGAAACACTAAAAGTGTATATTGTGTCCCATAATTACATACCACATGTCTGGTTTGGTTTTGTTACTGCGTTGCCCAATAAGATTTTATTTTATGGGACATGGAGGAATGGAATGGTATTCGTGAAAGTTCTATTTGAAAGCGGAAACAGCAAGCGCGGTGGGAAAGATTACAGCTGGTAGTTTGCTCTAAATGCGAGTAGTGTACTTAAAGTGTGTTCTGCGTGCAATTCCAGGATATGTGGATGAGTGGAGTGCTGAGAAAGCCATTTAGTTAGAAGACTTAGTTGCTGGACATATCTTTTTTATTTCTGTAGAACACCTCGCGTGTGTGTACGTGAACATAAGCATAGCTCACATTGAGCACTTGAATCTTACACTGTGTGCGGTCTATGCCGTAATACGGCAAGATTCGGAGTCTATTGCCAAGGTATACTTGAATTTGCTCAGTTAAGAAACCAGTGTGCCATAAAAGTACAAACCAACATGTACTGTATATAGTTGTAGCTATGAATGGATTTAGAAGGGTTTCTTTAAATCTTTCACTTTTTAAGCAATTTTTGAAAAGTACGTTTACGTGATTTCGGCAGAAGCCTAGAGCCAATGTTGCAGCTGTGAAAAAAAGGATACGAATATGAATATGAAATCCTCGGCGCCTATTTCCATTTGCTATCCATCTATACAATACTTCATAGAGCGTCAACTAATGCCTGTGTTCTTCTATAAGCAATGATTACATTCCTAATTTCGTATTTACTTCCCAGAGATCATTTAATTTATGGAAATTTTTATTAGCTGACATCAATCACATTGAACTAAATTGATCTGTAAAACTCTTGGCGCCTTTCATTTAGTTGGTCACCGTTACTCAAAGCAAACAAAACACTAAATAGGAAAATATCTAGATTGCATTACTCATGCACATGCTATTCGTTAGATTGAACTGAGCTAAAATTCAACATATGCCGAATTTACGCAATTGCCGCAACGATGTCTTCAAAGTAGGAGTACAAATGTGAAATAAAAAATATATGATAATGTGCGTAGACGAGAAGACGCGCTGAATTTCTTTACAGAGACTAATAATCCTCGAACGATAGAGACAGTTTGTTGTCTTAACGCTTGGCTTGCGGGAATTTTTAAAGTTATAAAAATTAGGAAAAATTCCATTTTTTCTGTTCTGCAAGTGAACGGACTGATTATACAAACGTTTATCTATTAACATAAATATCTAACCGAAAGGATCCAAATAATTTCAAAAGAGTGAGTCAGATTCAAAAACTCTTCAATTTCTAAAATTGAGCGCTTCGTTCGACTTTTAAGGCTTTATTACAAACAAGTAAAACCATTGTAGCGGGATACGGCCCATCATTAAATACGCTAAACGCGATTTTTCATACAAAGGCCTTATAAGGCAAGTGGTCGGAAAGTGGTCCGATAGGAACTGTTTTCAACAGCATTCGTCCTTGAGACAAACTACGTCAGTCTACTAAATTTCATCAAAATATCTCAAAAATTGCTGGCTGCAGTTTGAACACACGAAAACAAGACGGACTGGCGGACAGACCAACTTAGACCGATAGATCGAAAGTTGAGTTTTGCGCAAGTCTTTCTGGATGTTGCGTACATACACATACTTTTGTATAATAAATGGTGTAGATATAAAAAGTGGTTACGCATTTGCTATTCAAAATATTGTCTATGGCTTCAGGCTCAGTGCTTTGCGCTCCCTTAAAAATAATAAGCATTGCGTGCAACTGAGAGAGAGAGAGTAACTGATCTTTTCAGCCTATTCACAATATAATCCATATTCGGACATCGTCATAAGAATGGAAGGACTGTTCGGACAATAATCCGCAGTTTACAGAAATCTCTGTTAAATGGAGAGAATAATGTCTCCTAATAACAAGGGGGAAAGAGTAGAACTTGCAATCTTTTCTTGAACGATTTTGTTATTCTCACACTGAGATCTTACATTATTATTATAGTACCTTGAATCAAGACGTTTTGCGCTCTAATCATTTCTAGGGGATTCTCGTCTTTATAAAAGTTATAGTTACGTAGTATTTCGCAATCGTTTGATGTCCCATGTGTTTTAATCACATCTGCCTTATTTTTATAGTATTTATGCTGGTATTTTTATATTTTCATTTGAAAATATTGTGTGGCACTAAAATTATCGATCGGATACTCAACGAACTGTAAATAATTTTGACTATTTTGGAAGGCAGAGTTGATTGAGCGCAGGCTCAATCAAACCTGATGTTGAAGTTTTTGAATCAATTGTTGCGGTCAGTTGATGACTAGAAATCTAGCTCTTACCGCAATTTTCCTTATATCCTCCTTATATCTAATAATGTACAAGAAAAATTTTTAAATATATCAAGACGTAAACAATAACTATGCATATGTAATGTTTGCAAGGCCTTGTAAATGATGACTTCCTAAGATTCGATCCATACCGTATATAAACTCTTTTTGTTTATTTTGTTTTGTAGTTGCTGTGTAGCGTCTGTTTATTTTTATAAAATTTTATTTATGTTTTAATATTTATCATATCAAAAGAATAAGATCGAACAGAATTAAAAAAAAAGATACGATTAAATGCCGCAACAATACGTCATATGTAAATGTTTTTTTTAAATAAAGAATTTTATGCGTTTTTTTATTTTTGTTAAAAAACAATGGGTAACGGTTGTTCAAAGTGTTGCAAATGCAATGATTATAAAAATTATAATGGCACTCTATCATCAACATCATCAGTATATCGCAAAAGGTAAATATAATTTATAGCACACTCGCATTCACATTCACAATTATTACTGGTAATGATTTCACATCAATTTTTCTCTTTTGGCATAAACATGTGAATATAAATTTATGTGAATTTTATTATTTGAAATGTGTTTTATGTATGATTTCTAAATATTTGTCGAAGCAGTTTTTCTTTTCGTTGTCGCGTTTCTTCTGAACAGATGTTTGCATGTCATTTTCAAATAAATGCATGAATGCATTAACAGAAGAAGAGAAAAAAAGAGAGAGTAGAAGAGAAAACAAAAAAAATGTTTGTTTACAGGCGTTTAACTAATGCAATTAATGTGCGGCCAGCGCTGCGTATGAGTGATTAATTTTTCGTAAAGAACTTTTAAACGCCTTGTGCCGCGAGTCTTTGCACTCGTGAAGGGAAAAACAATTCATTGCTTTTACATAAATTCCTAAATAGTAAAGTGAAAGCACTAAATAGTTTTAAAAGTAAAAAAAATAAGCATGGAGCCTTCACGTATACGAAATAGGAAATAGAAATGCGTACGAGTACGCGTTTCTGAAGAGTTAAATATTTTTTAGATTAAATTCCGTAAATTTTCTAATAAAATTCAAATATAATTAAAAAATGCTTGTTAAAAAGTTTAATAATAATCGTAATATGTGCTATCTATTGTTTCTTGCTTGTTATTGGCTAGTTTGCGAATGCCCTCAGAGCAGAAACTTTGTGGCTTCGTCATCGATTCATTTTCACACAGCTTCATCTTGGCGATAGATATGTTGTCACTGGTATGAAAGAGACAGGTCTGGAAAATACGACGAAATCGGGTTATGTTCCCGGTCCAAGTTGAAGATCATTTTCTGAATCGGTTTTGCTGATTTTCAAGCCCTTTTTCCCGAAATTTTGCAAACCACTTTCTAACTGTTCCTTAGCTTACTGCGTTTTCACTCCAATATAACTTAGTTAATTCCATAGGTCCAATTAAAATTTTTTCGGTTTTAAGTTGGATTCAATTGGAAAAAATGTTCCGCTTGCTTCAGCTACGGCTGTGCAGGAAAAGGCATCCGTCTCTGTACATTTTAATACCTACTGAACGACAGCTTGTAGAAAACTGGAACTTATATCAAAAATACCAATGCTTATGCTATGTACGCCCAAAATTTTGGGAAACACTGTAATGCAACCGATTTCGGTTTACAGATTTTATTTGTAGACATAGTAGTAAAATTAGTCATTGCTTTTAAGCAGAAGGCTTGGAAGGAGTCAAACATAACAAATAAATATAATATGAATAAGTATGGTATGGTAGTCTTTTCATAGCAGCCTTAATAAGGGAAGAAACTCGCAAAGTCGAATTAACATAATCCAACTTTAGTAGAATTAATTTTTCTGTTCAAAATTTCAATTTTTTTATGTTACAAACTTTTAGTTTTTGCACGAACTTTTATACAGGGTCCAAAAAAGGGCGCGTTCCTTAGAAAGTCGTGCATAAAACAATCATGTCAAAAATAAATGCGACATATGGTAAATTGGGGGACATGCTCCACAACTTTAAAACGTCGTGTAAGATAAAGAAACTCCAAATGTTTCCCCAAAAAAACCGTGCAAAACAAATAATAATGAAATTCCTATTACGTATTTATAAAACAAAGACTAAGGGAATAA
Source organism: Glossina pallidipes (assembly GCA_000688715.1). Taxonomy (NCBI): domain Eukaryota; kingdom Metazoa; phylum Arthropoda; class Insecta; order Diptera; family Glossinidae; genus Glossina; species Glossina pallidipes. The sequence continues at coordinate 140,008 of KK499950.1, read as the reverse complement.
ATATCCATTCAACCAGCCATTAATCGCTACTTGATAACCAGCGCACACGTTTGTAACGAACTGGATCAGAAATGCTACCACCCGTAGATATGTCAGATATGCATAGCACGACTGTCGGGTTTGATTCAAACCAACAATTTCGTTCGTTTTTAACGACCAAGTAGTAGTGGAGCAAGCCACTAACCCATGTGTAGGCATAAATCGGCTGACTTCTGATCAGAGCATGCGACCGATTATAGATCTGCAGGCTCCGCTGTTGACTAAACAGTCAGCTATTCGATATCTGAATATCCAGGCGCCCATATCATTGTGATTTCCTAGCTCATTCAAGTTTGGCGGGAACACAAGCTTAGAGATTATTGTTTGTCCTTTCAGGGCCTTTAAAATAGCTTCACTGCCGGAGTGAGATGTGAATTGTATAGCTACGGTTCATCATTGGACCAAGGCATCCTCTAATTGAAATTTGGGCAGATAACTCGCAAGCAGACAGATAGATAAACAGACAGAGACAGAGAGGCTTAAATCACCAGCAGAAAATGATTCTGAAACGGTGTAATTACAGAAGGATCTACCTTAAGTCTTTCTAAACGTTACGCACAACAGCACATTCAATATATGCTTTTACCGCAAGTTGTGCAGGTTATAATGAGATATAAAGGTAATGCATGCGCGGACATTGTAACAGCAAATATAACGTTAGTTGTAGACGACGGACCGTACATACATCAAAACTAGTAGAAATGGAATAATTCATGCACCCGAAATTTTGTAGAAACAAAGAAGGCAAAGTGACAACAGCACATGTTATATACTTTTCATATAATAGAAGAGACCAAAACGGCGACATGTAACAAGTACGCACTTGCAAAACGTTAAGAATTAGGGGTTAAAAAAGAGGGGTTAAAGTTCAGCAAAGAGAAAGTAAAAACTTTAATTGAGGAGCTTAATGGTATATAAAATAAAATAGCGTCCGTATATAAGGAGTTCATCTTCTAAAAGAAATCTTCATGTTTTACATTTAAACCGTCCATAAAGTTTGAAACCAAAAGTTGTGGATTAAGGATTGGAGGAAAGTGATTACATAAGAAATTGTTGCGCTGAATACTTTTAAATCTTCAAGTTATATAATACCTTCAATTTCGGAGGTAGTTTTTCGTTTCAAGTCATTCATATTTTAAAAGCAGTGTGCTTTTTCTTGCAGGAGTCGTGGCGATGTTCCTATTAAAAATTCCGATCGTTTTCGTATAACGCAGACCAGCAATGCTGTACAGTTGGCCATTGAGCATGTAACAACTGAAGATGCCGGTCATTACACGCTTTTTGCTCGTACGAAAGGCAACGATGTCATACGTAAAGATGTAGAGCTAGTTATTGAGGACAAATCGACAGGTGACGACCCACCAATATTCTTAAGACGTTTGGTGGATTTGTCGGTCAAAGTTGGAACGCGTACCAGACTATTAGTTGAGATACGTAGCTCGACAGACGTAAAGGTAAAGTAGTCGTTAAAAACGATTGAAAAATAAAAATTCTAATTATTTTTTCCTTCTTTTGTTTTGTAGCTGACTTGGTATCGTAAATATCGTCGTATATGTGAAAACGATCGTGTTAAAGAAATCAATGAGGGTAGCTTTCATTATTTGGAAGTAAGTCCGGTTATTCTTGAAGATGGTGGTCAATGGATGGTTCATGCTGAGAATTTAAATGGTCGTAATTCTTGCATATGCCATTTAAATGTTCTCGTACCGAAGGCTTATAAAGTTCCTGAATTTATAGAGGAGTTAAAAGCCGTTTTAACGCAACAGGGTACGGTGGCATTGGAATGCAAAGTGGTTGGTGTACCTACGCCCCAGCTGAGATGGTTTAAGGACTCGAAAGAGATTAAGGCTGGTGATATATTTGCTTTGACAGCCAACGCGGACGATCCTACCTCGTTGGGTACATACACATGCGAGGCAGTCAACTGCATGGGCAAAACATATTCTAGCTCTAAAGTTCATGTAGTTGGACGCGGTAGTCGAGAGGATTCCTTGAAACCGGCTGACAGGTATTGTAACTAAAAGTGAATTTTATTTTTATTTAAAATATTTACATATTCTGTCCCTCTGCTGTTTAGCTTATCATCCGCGGGTCCGCCCCCGATATTTACAAGCGAATTGCGAGATACCAGTGTTAAAATAGGCGACACTCTCATTTTGGGATGCCAAGGTGAGTAGACTCTTTGATTGCTTTGCGCAAATTGGCAATAGGCCAAAAAAGAGTAAATAAATTTAAAACATATATGGATGGTAAGACCCACTGTATCTCTTAAAAAGCCGTTTGTTGTTAATGGTATTTGTTTTGTAAACAAACTTGAACTTATTCGAATTTTTGGAACACTCGAAACTGTGAGGCAGGTCAATAGCAGTGGTAGACTGCTTATCTTAAAAATAGTATCACTATGAACAAGCAAGCAGATTATGTTTGTCCGAATTCTTTATACGCACCACATTTATTTCCATAGATCAAAAACAAAAAAAGTGAGAGAAGGACAGTTTTATCCTTGGTATAGAATCACCCAAACGCATATCCATGTACACATACAGTTTATGTTCGATTGCACGGATGTTTTTAGATCGATCTAGCAAAACTATGTAATGTGTTTGCGAAATTTAAAGCCGATAACTTAATTTTTACGACGAGGAGGAGAACGTTTATCGCAACTGGACAGACAGACATGTTTAAATTGGTCCGGATTTTGCTTTTGATCAAGGATATATTATGCTTTATAGAATATCCAAAGCTTCCTGCTAGGTATTGCAAGCATTTTGACAATATCAATACACCTATACATTCTGTTTATGTTGTATTGCAAGGATGCTTTTTGATCGATCTAGCCAGTCTCAGTACCAACCTTCTAGCAAAAATATCCAATGCCTTTGCGAAATTTAAAGCCGATATCTTAATTTTTACGACGAGGAGGAGAACGTTTATCGCAACTGGACAGACAGACATGTTTAAATTGATGCGGATTTAGCTATTGATCAAGGATAGGCAAACATTTCGACAATATCAATATTCGGTGGTAGATATAAGAATTACCGTATTTTTCGGGCTAAAAGACGCACCTCTTTATATGGCAAAGTGGACTCAAATATTGGGTGCGTCTTATGGTTCGTGAAGGTGAAGAGAACATTAAAATATTTTTTTCAATAAATCGTCTCTAAATTTGAGGTTTTTGAGGGACGAGAACAATACTTCAGAGGAACGGTGACATTAACGAGGCGAGTGATAATGCCAAGAGTGAAAATAAATTAAATATTGCTAGTACGAGTTATGTTAATAATAAATAAAAATTTTGATCCGAAAGTAATATTGAAATATATTTTTCTAAAAATCATCTTATAAATTTGAAGTGCGTCTTATCGTCCGGTGCGTCTTATAGTTCGAAAAATACGGTACCCAAATTTGCATCGAACATAACTATTAAAATAAAATCGAGAACTACTAAAAATGGTTTATTCGTACTAGAGCCAACGGGCAAAGATTCCAAAAGATTTCCAAATATTTTCTTAAACGTGGGCATGGTAGTGCTTTGCGGTTAGTTCGTATCTATCTTTATCATATATCTCTATCTCTAATACCTTTTACCTTTGGTGTTACATTGGTACCAGCGAATTTGTTGGCATAAACTGGTTGGTAGTGGTTCTCCACTATAAATTTCAATAACAAAACTTTATGTTTTCAGATTTCATTGATAATATCATTTTACATTTCAAAAGCACATAACCTATTAGTCAAAAAATATGTAAAACATACGAAAAAAGAAAATTACAACAACAGACAGATTTTGCCGATTATTATGATAGAAAGCAATTGCTGTCTTCGGCAAATCTGGTGTTTCGAAAGAAAGTATATGTGAATTTATGTGCGTATATGCGTGGGTCAGGAAGTGACTATTAGCGTCTATTTCTCGGCCTTTCCGGCTCTCTTGTTTCCCGAAAAGTCTCAGTCTCTTTCTTACTATTGACACGTCGTCTTTTGTTGTGCGTCACAAGAAACTCTCGTGACTCTCAAGTTGCATAGATAACGTACGAGCTGATCTTGTCTCAAGTGCTGGTCGGCGCCCTCCTTGCTGGTAAAGCGCTTCGAACATATGGTGCATTCTTTCACTGTTCGCTCTTTCTCCTATTAATGCCGTTCATGTTTTTGAAATATATGTATGTTTTTCTCCTAACATATATATAATTTTTCTTCACATTCATGTAAAATTGTAAAATATGTAAGAAAATAAAACATATTTACGTATATTTATTTAAAATGTACATTTTTAAAGCAGCTAATAATAGTTAGTGTGTTGGGCTTGATATCTTTAGACTGAGATCAATGACGTTTATGATGAGAACAATGATATTTAAATGGGACGTCTTTAGAAATAGGGATTTTAGTAGGTTTGATCATCTTTGTTGTTTGGCATTAGAGACGTCTGTAAGTTAAGGACATTTGCCTATTGTAGGCAACTATTTTCAATTTTGACAAGCACACTAAGGGAAGGGAAGCTAAATCAATTCAGAATTTTCATAATCTATGCGAACTCCCATTCTGCGTGTTGCAAACCGAATGTCACATGATTAAATTACGTAAATGAAGAAAAGTATGTAAAATATAGTATTTGGCATTAAATTACTATCTCTCGTCCTTTCTTTTATTAGTGGTTGTTCCGCCCTGGCCTAAGAACGTAGTCTGGTATAATAAGAATGGCCGCGTTGATATCGATGAGCGGTACAAATTGATTGAAGATGGCTTGGGCGTATATATGGCAGAAGTTAAGCCGTCAAGCTCTTGTGATGAGGGGGAATGGAAATGCGTAGTCACAAATGATGATGGAGCGGTCGGTATATCAACTTGCCTTGTAAACATGGAAAGTAGGTTGCAATATTATGATAATTTATACTAAGATATTTCCTATTACCATAAGATGTTGATTTCAGTTCCCAAAAACTACCGTAAGCCACGGTTTATGGAAACTTTACGTGCTATATTGACGGACGAAGGTTTAGTATCCTTTGAGTGCAAAGTTGTCGGTTTTCCTGCTCCGATTCTCAAATGGTTTAAAGATGGTCAAGAGCTGAAGCCTGGTGATGTCTATCAGTTAACTGGGACAAATTCACTTGGAACGTATTGCTGTATAGCTAAAAATTGCATGGGTGAAACGAGCAGTATGGCTGTCTTAACAATAGAGGATATACAAAATCAACTTAGTGAAGAGGAACGTTTAGTATTCACCAACAAAAATCAGCCACCAAAATTTTTATTAGGCTTGAAAAGTCAAGAGGCGAAAATTAATGAAGCCTTTCAGTTTACGGTTAAAATTGAGGCAACACCAGATCCTTTGTTAACTTGGTTTCGTGATGAATTGCCAATACAAAGTAATGAACGTTATAATCACTACCGCGGAGATACACAATATTGGCATTTGGACGTACGTTGTTTGGAAATTGTTGACCAAGCCGAATGGAAGTGCGTTGCGGTCAATGATTTTGGTACTTCCGTCACCTCTTGTTTTCTAAAATTGCAAATTCCTCGTCACTATAAAAAGCCTAGATTTTTGGAATGTTTACGAGCCGTGCTTACTGAAGAAGGTGCTGTTAACTTAGAATGCAAAGTGATAGGTGTGCCTCAGCCTGTTTTAAAATGGTATAAGGATGGTGTAGAGTTAAAACCAGGTGATATCCACAAAATCATTTCGGGGCAAGATGGTACCTGTTGCCTTGGCACTTACACATGTGAAGCTCGCAATTGCATGGGTGTGATGGCTAGTTCTGCTTCTTTATTGGGCTTTGAAGATGATTACAGTAAACAGGATTGTGGAAAACAGCACGAACTGCAGCGTAATTTTTCATTGTCCACTATACAGGAAGAACGCACCTCCCAATTATATGAAACTCCGGCCGGCGATATAACAATTACTGAACGTGGAGATGTATCATTTTCATTAGAAGGTAAAGAAGTCTCTGTGTCACTTTATGAGACCCCCGATTTGACGGAAGAAGAAGCCTTGAAAATTGTAGAGATGTACGCCGATCAATTGTCGGAGCATGTAACTGAACAAAACATTGTCGAGTTACCTCCGCTGCGTTTTGTAAAAGAAACTGCACAATCTGGCAAGCTGCTAATGGAGGCTACGGTCATTGACATATCTCCTGAATATTTTACTCATGAAGAGGATTTACGTACTGAAGCGGGCATGTCTGACATTTCCATAAATGAATTAACAGTCCATGGTTTTTCAGCTCAGGAATTAAATAATTTAGATCGTGAAACCGAAGATTATGCCAAAAAATCATTTGAAAAAATGGAAGAAGAGCTCTCTTTAACAACTCCGGATAGGAAACGTAAGAAATCTAAGGCCACTGAAACTGACGAGTTCTTTAGCTTGTCGAAAGCAACCAAGTCGCCGAATCAAAGTCACGCAGACGAAGAGGCAGATAATAGCTCGGAGTTACAAACCTTTGCGAGCGCTCGAATGGAATCGGGTAAAGAAGATGTGACTGAGCAATCTTTAAAGAAAAAAAGCAGAAAGTCTGATAGCGATTCGTCGAAAACTAATGAAACTGAAACTAAACTCATAGACATTTCAGGCGCTGTTGGCGATGGTCTAATGGTTTTGCCTGATAAACTGGCGAAAAAAGTAATTACTAATGAACGGGAAATTGCAGATAATGTTAGAAGTTTGCTGCCTTTGGCTAAAATGTTGAAAATTTTGGATGCTCACCTATGCGCCGTGGAAGCAGAAGTCATTTCGCAATCGGTAATGATGATGACAGCTTCCTCGGCTGATCAAAGTATAGCTATTATCAAGAACATCGCAGAGCCTTTGCAGCAAATACAGAGTAAATTGAAAGTGTATTCAGGCGAAACTCCAATAGAATTGTTGTTTGAAACGATGAAAGAGGACATACGATGTTTGCATGTGGGCCTACAGGTCGTGGAGAAATGTGTTGAGATTGACGAGCGAGGCACTACTCTTATACAAAGAACTAGTGTTTGTATAATCGATAGCTTAGCGGACCATATGGTTAAAACTTTGGATGAACTGAAAACGATAGCAAAATCTTTTGAAGGGGAAAGTTTGAAATCGCATTTACTTTTAACAACCGACGACATACGGCAGGGTCTTGAAATTACTAAAGGTACTATAAAGTCGCAGGCTCTCTTGCAAGAGGCTCAAGAACTGGAAGCTAATAAGCACTTTACCGAATCTGTGGCCAAATTGCAGGAACTTCCAGAGCCTTTGCCTTTTGAAAAAGTACCACAGTCTGATTTACCTCCGCAAGCAGAGTCCGTGAAATTAATATGTAAGCCTGTGTGGGAAATACAACAGGCTTTGGAAAAGGTGGAGAATGAGTTATCCTTGGAGGAAACCGATGAAGGCATTTATTGTAAAGTACACCAAAAGATTGTGGATAATTTCTTAGAACCTTTCCAGCATTTGCAGCAAGTTTTGCAGGTGATCGAACAGCGAGCGGAAACCTTAACTGGCACTGAACAAAAAATCAATTTAGCTATTTTGGATATTGTAACTCCACCGTTATTTGAGTTGAAAAAGGGCTTAGAAGTGATAAATGCCCAGCCCTCCAACGATGTTGAGGGCGGAAAGTTGACAGTTAATACAGTGGAATCTATGGTACCGCCCTTGCAAGAAATACAAAACGGCTTAGCTCAGTTAAGTCAAGATATACTAACCGGAGGTCAGGTAACAGAAGACTTGGTTTTGGATTCAGATGAGGTAAAGAAACTCTTACAATCCTTGGCTCAAGCGGTTCTGCATTTGGAATCCAATATTGAGCAGATATCCTGCAAACTACCACAGCAAATTCCAGTTAAGTTATTAACGCTTAAAGAACACATTTCCACCCTTATAGAGCAGACTGTCAATCAAGGTGTCAATAAGTCCCACGTTATACTGCTAGGAAACATAAAAAGACCCATCGATGAATTAAATTATTGTATGCGACAAATTGAACAAAAATCCATAACGGGTTCGGTGAGTGATTTGGTAGACCCTCTTCGAAGTTTGGATGCCAAAATTAAGCAAAGTGAGGATATTCTTTGCATATCCCCCGTTAACGCTCAAGACGATTTATTAAGTATTTTACATGATACTCAAAAACTTATCAAGACGATCGAAATCGACATTGATGAATATGAATTTAAGATGCAGCAAAAAGAAATTGAGTCAGAGAAACAAGAATCTGCTGCCGACCAGCTGCAAGAAACCATGGAATGGCGTATTGATCAGGAAAAGTACAGTAAGCAATTGGAAAAGTTGACGAATGTTATTAGAGAAGTAAGCAATCTCGAATTTATTGATTATAAGTTGAGAGCTGCAATCAACGATTTAATACCACCTTGCGAAAAGATAATCCTTGAATTGAGAAATACGTCTGATTGTCGGGTATTCGCGCAAAACATTGTAAAGAGCACAGCCGATAGCATACAAAAAGTAAATGCTAGCCTGCTCCAGTTAAGCGAAACCACAGATAAGTTGCAGTATAATAACTTGTTGAACTCCGTAGTACGTAATTATTTCGAAGAGCTTAAGTTCGCCATAGATCAAACCGAAACCCAAACGGAAACCGTGCAAACTTTACAGTTAGCAGAAGCCTTTAATAATGTACTAAATATTGTTGAGAATATAGTTCAACTATGCGGAGAAGATGCTGTTGACGATTTGTCCACGTTGGAGGACATTTCAGCTTTAAAGTCAAACGCAGAGTCTTTACCAGTTGAAAACTCTTTTACTTTGAACACTGCAACACTGGAGGAGAGACGAGTTCAAGCTGAACTATTGCTGGGCCAGCTTAAACAGGATATTGCTACAGTTTTAGCTCAATGCAGCGAGTTGGACTTGGGCTGTGTGCAAACTGAAACTGTGCAAGAGGTTAAAGCTGCTGTTGAAAAAATTCATAGTTTTAAGGAATGCTTGCAAAACACCCTCTCAATGAACGTAACGGAGTGTCCGCCTACGGAAAGCGATTCACGTACCATAGCCGAGGCGGTATATAGTTTAGAAAGCTGCGCTTTGCATATACATGAATATCTGGAGCAGGGAATTGTTACCGATATGAGTGAGTTGGAAGTAAACGAACTTCGAACGATAGCTGAACCATTGCAAGAATTGGTTCATGCTGTCAAAGTATTTTACACTCAAGAATTTGACCAAGTTTCAAGCATAGCCACGCTTACTCGACTATCTATGACCAGCGCTAGTATGATACAAAGTTTAAAGCCCTTCGTACTCTCAGTTCATGAAAACCATGCCATAGAAACTTTAGAATCAATTGCAAATCAGACAAGTTTGTCGCATCTTAAACAATTCGTTCAGCCTTTACACGAGCTGGAGAAGGCGGTAATTATTCAGGAAGACAATACATGCTTATCGCAAATAGTGGCTCTGCCAGAGCAAAAGCAACAAGATTTGAGGTCTTGGGCAAAGCCGCTTTTATGCTTGAAACAGTCAATAGTTCAAGTAAAAGAAGAGCATGCTTTGAGCACTTTAGAGGAATGTCCGGAATTCAAAGTTGTTGCCCAAAAATCTCCAGTGCTATTTAATCTCTTGAAATATTGTGAAAGTTTCAATGCAGATTTCTTGGAACAATTTGAAGAATTATCATCGGAAAATCTTTCAATACTAAAAACATATGCCGAACCCCAAACCGTACGAAGTATTGACGAAAAGTTGATAATAAAAGAAATGCCTCAGGTCGAAATATTCGATATGCGAAAGTGTGTGGCAGAAAGCATTCAGCTTTTAGGCAAAGTTTTATTGAAAACCACAGCTATACAGACGGCAGAGGTTTATGAGTTGAATTTAATTACAGAACAGCTTCGAACCGATTTACAAACTCTGAATAAACAAAAGGAGACGCAATCTGTTGAATTTATTCAACTACGAAATCGTTTAGCGAAAACTATGTTTAAGTTAAAGGAATGCTTAGTGCGTACATACGAAGCAGATGTCGAAGTTGCCGTGGAAGATATTGAGAAAATATTTGAAGATCTTTTACAAGTCATACCAAATCTCGAAAAACAGTTGGCTTTAGAAATGAAAGAGAAAATTGCGTTAAGCTGTTCCGAATTTATTATCGTCATTCATCAAAGCGAATATGAAAGCTTGTTATCATTAGCCGAACCAATAAGAAATCTGCTCGACTCTTTCACTTTGCTCAGTGATCATAACGAAGTGGATATCGAAAAATTATCGCCGCTTTTTCAGAAAATACAAACGCAATTAACCAGAATCGTTGAGATCATTAATAACGATGACTGTCTAAATGAATTTGGTCCAGATTTAAAACCTGCTTTAGTAAATTTCGCAAATAACCTGAATTCTCTTAAGGACTTCCTAGAGAAGAATGATGAAAATATTAGGGTGATTGAATTATTACAAGAGCTGGACTATTTCGCCACGGATCTTAAAGATGTCTCTTGCAGCCTTGAGAACAATAATCGCAAAAATTATTTAATACAGGAGACATCAGCAACTAAATCATTCTTAATGGCTTTAGAACAAGGGCTCGCTGAAAATAATCCTTTGGTGCATATCTTTCTAGAAAAGCATTACGAGGGCGTCCAACAGTTAGAAGCGGCTCTAAAAACTATAGAATGTGAAATCGTACCACGCGTTGAACGTTCTGAGATGATTTGGCTGGCAGAAGAGCTGGAGTCAGTTGAAGCCATAGGAAAATTACTGGATAATCTCCAAGAGAATATGAAGATATTAAGTCAAGAATTGGTAGAACTTCCAAAAGACAATGCGGTATCTACAGCCGAAGTGGTTAAGGAGATTTCAGAAACTAAACAACAACTACTTCCAAAACCAGAAAAACAAGACTCCATCGAATTTATTAAGACTCCTCTTGTGGAAGAATGTGTTAATATTATTCTTAAAACTTTAAAGGAAGATAAAAACTTGCAAACTTTGGAAGCTGATCTGCAGGAAATTATTAGCTCTAAAGATGATAACCGCACAACTGAAAATATTTTCCGTATAAGAGAACACATTGTCCATACCTACGATTCAAGTGTTAATAAGCATTTGGAAAATTTAATTGATTCATTGCTGGACCACAATCAAAATTTATTGGAATTAATAAATGCTAGGTACTGTTTAGCTATAAAGGAGAACATCGAATCATTACAAGGCGATATTAAAGCCCTAGACAACAAGCCATGTCAATCAAAACTACGCTCCGTGCACGAAAAATTGCTCTGCCTAGCAGAGATTTCGGATCGTTTAAAACCTTATAGGGACATAGAAAATTCATCACAGAAAATAATTGAATTGCAAAAATATTTAATGGAGATTTTCTGTACATTTGACGATTTGTTAGAAATATCCGACGATAGTTTAACTCCTGCCATCGAAATTGTTAAGGCTTTGGCTTTACGTCAATATGATGAAAATGAAAATTCAAAACCGAGTATCAAAATCGCGAAAGTATTTGAAGATATTCTTCGTTTATGTGCTGAGGTAAAAGTGACTGTTGAAAAAATGAAGGTAAAACCCGCGGATTCTGCCTTAATTAGACAAATATCTAAAGTTGATGCAACCAAATCAAAGGCTCCAGTTCCTGACTTGAAAGCAAGCGAAATCGAAAAGAAGCAGTCTGAAGCTGTAATGACAAAAATTGATAAACAAGAAATAGAAGCAAAAGAATTGAAAGCGGAAGTTAGCGAAACTACAGTAGAAAAAGTGGAAGAGAAAATGATCGATTCCACTGCGCAGACAATCGAGCAGAAAAAGATCGAAGAGATGAAATTGAAAGCAAAGATATTCGACGTCACACCCGAAAAGATTAAGGAAGAAGAAGTTAGTGTTGAAGCTAAGAAGGCTGGACATACGGAGGTTGAGCCAACCAAATTGGAGGCTCTAGTCTCTGAGGTGACAGCAGAGAAAATCGAAGAGAAGCAGTCCGAAGCTTTAATGAAAAAAATTGATAAAAAAGAAACAGGAGCAAAGGAACTGAGAGCAGAAGTCAGCGAATTTAAAGCAGAAAAACTTGAAGAGAAAATGATCGACACTGCTGTGAAGGTAATCGAGCAGGAAAACATAGAGGAGATGAAATTGAAAGCAGAGGTATCCGAAGTCACATCTGAAAAGGTGAAGGAAGTAGGATTCAGTGTTGAAGCTAAGCAGATTGATGTCAAGGAGATGGAGGCAACCAAAGCAAAGGCTAAAGTCTCCGAAGTGAAAGCAGAGAAAATCGAAGAGAAACAGTCCGAAGCTGTAATGAAAAAAATTGATAAAAAAGAAACAGGAGCAAAGGAACTGAGAGCAGAAGTCAGCGAATTTAAAGCAGAAAAACTTGAAGAGAAAATGATCGACACTGCTGTGAAGGTAATCGAGCAGGAAAACATAGAGGAGATGAAATTGAAAGCAGAGGTATCCGAAGTCACATCTGAAAAGGTGAAGGAAGTAGGATTCAGTGTTGAAGCTAAGCAGATTGATGTCAAGGAGATGGAGGCAACCAAAGCAAAGGCTAAAGTCTCCGAAGTGAAAGCAGAGAAAATCGAAGAGAAACAGTCCGAAGCTGTAATGAAAAAAATTGATAAACAAGAAATAGAAGCAAAGGATATGAGAGCAGAAGTCAGCGAAATTAAGGCAGAAAAACTTGAAGAGAAAATGATCGGTACCACTGTGAAGACAATCGAGCAGAAAAAGATCGAAGAGATGAAATTGAAAGCAGAGGTATCCGAAGTCACGCATGAAAAGATTGAGAAACAAGAAGTTAGTGTTGACGCTAGGAAAGTTGAGCATATGGAGATTGAGGCAACCAAAATGAAGGGTAAAGCCACTGAGGTGAAAGCGGAGAAAATCGAAGAGAAGCAGTCTGAAGCTGCAATGAAAAAAATTGATAAAAAAGAAACAGAAGCAAAGGATATGAGAGCAGAAGTCAGCG
>KK499950.1:0-126964 GCA_000688715.1 Glossina pallidipes | reverse complement strand
GAGAAAATCGAAGAGAAACAGTCCGAAGCTGTAATGAAAAAAATTGATAAAAAAGAAACAGAAGCAAAGGATATGAGAGCAGAAGTCAGCGAAATTAAGGCAGAAAAACTTGAAGAGAAAATGATCGGTACCACTGTGAAGACAATCGAGCAGAAAAAGATCGAAGAGATGAAATTGAAAGCAGAGGTATCCGAAGTCACGCATGAAAAGATTGAGAAACAAGAAGTTAGTGTTGACGCTAGGAAAGTTGAGCATATGGAGATTGAGGCAACCAAAATGAAGGGTAAAGCCACTGAGGTGAAAGCGGAGAAAATCGAAGAGAAGCAGTCTGAAGCTGCAATGAAAAAAATTGATAAACAAGAAATAGAAGATAAAGATTTGAAGGCGGAAGTTAGCGAAATTACCCTAGAAAAAGTTGAAGAGAAAATGATCGGTACCACTGTGAAGACAATCGAGCAGAAAAAGATCGGAGAGATGAAATTGAAAGCAGAGGTATCCGAAGTCACGCATGAAAAGATTGAGAAACAAGAAGTTAGTGTTGACGCTAGGAAAGTTGAGCATATGGAGATTGAGGCAACCAAAATGAAGGGTAAAGCCACTGAGGTGAAATCAGAGAAAATCGAAGAGAAGCAGTCTGAAGCTGCAATGAAAAAAATTGATAAACAAGAAATAGAAGATAAAGATTTGAAGGCGGAAGTTAGCGAAATTACCCTAGAAAAAGTTGAAGAGAAAATGATAGATTTCACTGCAAAGAGAACCGAACAGAAAAAGATCGAAGAGATGAAATTGAAAGCAGAGGTATTCGAAATTACGCCTGAAAAGATTAAGGAAGAAGAAGTTAATGTTGAAGCTAAAAAGGTTGGGCATATGGAGATTGAAACAACCAAAACGATGGCTAAACTCTCTGAGGAGACGGCAGAGAAAGTCGAAGAGAAGCAGTCTGAAGCCGTAATGAAAAAAATTGATAAAAAAGAAACAGGAGATAAAGAATTGAAAGCGGAAATCAGCGAAATTACAGCAGAAAAAGTTGAAGAGAAAATGATGGATTCTACTGTAAAGACAATCGAGCAGAAAAAAATCGAAGAGATGAAATTGAAAGCAGAAGTGTCTGAGGTCGCTCCTGAAGATATTAAGGAAGAAGAAGTCAATGTTGAAGTTAAGAAGGTACAGCATATGGACGTTGAAGACATGAAATCCACTGCTAAAGTCTCTGAGATGAAAGCAGAGAAAATTCAAAAGAAGCAGTTCGAAGGTATGGTGAAAAAAATTGATAAAAAAGAAACAGAAACAAAGGAACTGAGAGCAGAAATCAGCGAAATTAAAGCAGAAAACGTTGAAGAGAAAATGATCGATTCCACTGTAAAGCTAATCGAGATGAAAAACGTCGAAGAAACGAAATTGAAACCAGAGATATCCGAAGTCACAGCCGAAAAAATTAAGGAAGAAGAAGTCAGTGTTGCAGCTAAGAAGGTTGAGCATATGGAGGTTGAGATAACCAAAAGAAGAGGTGAAGTCATTGAGGTGAAAGCAGAGAAAATCCAAGAGAAGCAGTCTGAAGCTGCAATGAAAAAAATTGATAAACAAGAAATAGAAGCAAAAGAATCGAACGCAGAAGTCAGCGAAATTAAAGCAGAAAAACTTGAAGAGAAAATGATCGATTCCACTGGAAAGCCAATCGAGCAGAAGAAGATCGAAGAGAAGAAATTGAAAGCGGAAATATCTGAAGTCGTTCCTGAAAAGAATAAAGAAGAAGAAGTCAATGTTGAAGTTAAGAAAGTCAAAGCAAGCGCTAAAGTCTCTGAGGTGAAATCAGAAAAAATCGAAGAGAAGCAGTCCGAAGCTGTAATGAAAAAAATTGATAAAAAAGAAACAGAAGCAAAGGAACTGAGAGCAGAACTCAGCGAAATTAAAGCAGAAAAACTTGAAGAGAAAATGATCGACACTGCTGTGAAGACAATCGAGCAGGAAAACATAGAGGAGATGAAATTGAAAGCAGAGGTATCCGAAGTCACATCTGAAAACGTGAAGGAAGTAGGATTCAGTGTTGAAGCTAAGCAGATTGATCTCAAGGAGATGGAGGCAATTAAAGCAAAGGCTAAAGTCTCCGAGGTGAAATCAGAGAAAATCGAAGAGAAACAGTCCGAAGCTGTAATGAAAAAAATTGATAAAAAAGAAACAGAAGCAAAGGAGCTGAGAGCAGAAGTCAGCGAAATTACAGCAGAAAAACTTGAAGAGAAAATGATCGATTCCTCTGGAAAGCCAATCGAGCAGACGAAGATCGAAGAGATGAAATTGAAAGCGGAAATATCTGAAGTCGTTCCTGAAAAGAATAAAGAAGAAGAAGTCAATGTTGAAGTTAAGAAAGTGAAACCAAATGCTAAAGTCTCTGAGGTGAAATCAGAGAAAATCGAAGAGAAGCAGTCTGAAGCTGTAATGAAAAAAATTGATAAACAAGAAATAGAAGATAAAGATTTGAAGGCGGAAGTTAGCGAAATTACCCTAGAAAAAGTTGAAGAGAAAATGATAGATTTCACTGCAAAGAGAACCGAACAGAAAAAGATCGAAGAGATGAAATTGAAAGCAGAGGTATTCGAAGTTACACCTGAAAAGAATAAGGAAGAAGAAGCCAATGTTAAAACTAAGAAGGTTGACCGTACGTATGTTGAAGCAAAGAATTCAGAGGCTAAAGTGCCTCAGGTGAAAGAAGAAAAAATCGAAGAGAAGCAGTTAGGAAAAGTTAAAGGGAATGAGTACAAGGAAAACAAAGAAATGCGTAATGCCAAGAGACCACCGAGAGTTGACGTGAAACTTACAAATCGTAATTCGCCGGTTGGAAGCGACATAAAGTTGACTTGCAGCATTTTAGGCAATGATTTGCAAATTCTGTGGTTCAAGGAGAACAAGCGGCTCGAAAATAATTCAAAATACAAAATTTTATTCATGGACGGTTTGTCGTGTCTTGAAATTAAATCAGCTGATTGTAATGATGCAGCAGTGTACAGGTGTGTGGCTGACAATCGGAACGGCGAAGTTGAAACAAGTTGCCTCGTGACAGTATATGATGTACCTACTAACAAATTTGGCACACCGCCAATTTTCACTCGTAATATAAGAGGTATGTACAATTGCTTCATGTTTTGTTGATCTCATTGATTTACAATTTTATATCATTAAGTAGCCCATTTATAATTGAAAATAATGTGCTGCTGGGTGCAAGAGTATTTACTTCATTTAATGTGCGGGGGGTGTAGGGTATTTTGCTGTTCGCATTTTATTTCCTTACGCTTTACCGCTTATTTTTAGTAATAAGTGCATTAACAGCACTTTCAAAATTATTTTAAGAGTCTTAATGGCTAATTCTAACATTTCCTCTTAAAAGTTGCAAAAGATTTCATTACTGTATCGCTAAAGCGTTTACACTTTAGTCCGCAGTTCAGGTAGGTAAAGACAGATCTGCTTTTGCGTATGCTGATGAAATTGAACCTGCTTTTATGCAAAATGGCTATTCCAAGATTTAAGGCCAAGGCAATTTCTTGTGACAAATTATCGCTACGAAAATACTTTTTATTTTTATTTAGTTTTTATCCGTAATCAGCGCAATTCGTGGTATGTTGATTGCGTTTGGTTACGATTTCTGTTTATTTCTTCGTTTTTATTTTTATTTTATTTAATTAATCAAAATAAAAGGTGAGTTTAGTTGATGAGTTCAAATCGTGTGTTTGCTCGTTATCTTGTTTATTTATTTTATTTTTATGTAATTAAAATTACTGCCGAGTCCGTGACAATAAATTAATTATAGATTTTATTTTATTCTATTTTATTTTTTTTTTTTAATTTTTTTTTTTGGCAAAAAGCACAAGTAGATCAGATCCGTTTTACAAATCATTTGAAATTTTCTTTCGAAACGGGCGGTTGCTTAAGTTCGTACAGAGCAGTCGAAATATTTACGTGGCGGCGAACGGACCGATCACGTCCTTTATATCGCTGGCACATACGAACTGTTACAGCATAAATAATAAGTAAATAAAATCGAAAACGGGAAGAGTGTGAAGTTATAAAATTTAATATCGACATTTTACGAATTAAAAAAAAAAGAAGATAATTATAAAGTGACCTCGTGATTTATTTTTAAAGAGAAATTTTTTACTATGGGTGAAACAGAAGGTGAAACGACAGCAGCTGATGCTCCTTCGGAGGATCGGGAATCTGTTCCGCCTCAGGATACCCTGCAGGTGCCTACTCAAAAACGCAGAAAATTAAAATCTCCCACGCCTTTGCGCGGACGCAGCGCTACTCCAATACACGGTCGTAGTCAAACTCCTTTTAGTCTTTATATGATAAGACGTAGTGCTACTCCTTCAACATGGCGGAGTATCACACCGTTTTTGAAACGCGAAGAAAAGGAGAAAACTCCTTTCGAACTCGGTCGCGACATATTGACCCAGATTACTTGCAATAAGGCAGTTTTTGATCGCGCTTTAATTATGGATATATCTGAACCTGAAGAACTGCAAAAGCCCGTGCGTTACATAACTTCTGATATGTCAGTTATTGATCGTGCGGCCGTTATGGACGTGTCTAATGTTGAAGTTATTTATGTGGTAGAAGAATACGAAGAATACGAAGAGGAAGAAGAAGTAAAAGAAGAAGTGAAGCCTAAGAAAAAGAGTAAAGGCAAAAAAGGACGTGCTGGACGTAAATCTGCCGATAAAGACCAAAGTCCCGGGGTAGGCGGAGAAGGCGAAACTGGCGAGGGGGGTGATGAGGATAGCCGTGACAGATCTGAAGATCGCGAAGAAAGTGCTGATGTCGACGAATCCGATGAATCAAGTAAAAAGGGAAAAAAGAAGGGAGGTGCAAAGAAAAAGGAGAAAAAGGAAAAGTCTCCCAGCCCGAAGCTGACCTTGAAACTAGAAATAGGAGGTGGTCAAAAGGCAAGCAAAAAAATGTTTGAAGATAAAGATAAGCAAAGTCAAGATCAGAAGGGAACTGCGAAACCACCACCAAAGAAAAGCAAACTTGTTCTGCAAATGGAAGAACAAGCTAGAGCCGCGGCAAAAGCTGCTGAAGACGCAGCTAAACAAGCATCGAAACCTAAAAACGAGACTTTCGAGGAAAGACAGAAGCGTCTTAAAGCCGAAAAAGAGGAGCAAGAACGTTTAGAAGCTGAACAAAGGGCAATAGAAGAGGAACTGCGCGCACAGCAGGAGGCGGAAATGGCCGAATACGACGAAGACGAAGGTGGCGAAGAGGGTGATAGTGATGCTGAGGGTGAAGAAGGTAGTTCCCGGTATGAAGAAGATGGTGGTGAATCGAGATACGATTCATCACGTTATGAAGACGAAGAAGCCGAAGAAGCGGATGAGGTGGGAGATTTGCCAGGCGATGCTCGTCGTGGTAGTGACGAATCGGAAGGGTTCACAAGACCAGATCCTTTTGACGAAGAGCGCTGGCAGCAAATCGCTGAAGAGGAAGGCGAGGAATTCATGCAACAGTTACGTAAATACAGTCTAGCCATACGAAAAAGTGAAAAACAACGCGATGAAGAATGGCAAAGAAGACGTGAACAACTACGCTTGCCACATTTTGTTGTGTTTCTATCTGATCGCACCGTGGAAGCAGGTCAAAAAGTTCGTTTGACATGTGCCATAGGTGGACCGGAGTTATCCGTGAAATGGTTCAAGGATGGGCGCCAATTAGAACGTGACGCTACTCATCGCATTATCAACAATAATAACATTATAATATTAGAGGTGATCAATACTACAATATTAGATTCTGGCGAGTATTCCTGTGTCATCGCAAATATGAACGACGAAGTTACTTCATCTTGTTTCGTAACCATTTACGAAGTTTTTAAAGACGAACCGGCACCGCCCACCTTTAAACTAGTTAAAGGTAATAGTGTACAAAATTATCCAGCGTATGCTATACTAGTAATTGCAAACTTCTCCCTTTAATTAATTAGAATATTACCACTTACGTGACGACGAGCTAACGATTGAAATGCATATCCATGGTGTACCACGACCGGTGGTTACATGGTGGAAGGGTTCCTTTGAAGTGAAGCCTAATTTTAAATTTACGCGACTGGAGGAGGCTCATGGTGTATATAAATTGCTCATTTATAAACCTAACAACCGTGACAGTGGTACTTACACTTGCAAAGCTATTAACTCATGCGGAGAGGCCCAAATGCGCCACACTATTGAGGTCGCGAAAAATTTGAACTATCATGTTCACGGTATATTCCATGCTCGAGATCGTCTACAGCAAGATAAGGAGAATACAGCCAAAAAAGCTATGGAGGAAGCCATGAAATCCAAAGAAGCGTCGGATAAAAAGCGCGCGGTGGTCGATGTAGCCCCTCGTGTAGCTCGCGGCTCGCCAGAACCTTTAGTGTCGCCTAAGCAGAAACTCAAATTTGCGACACAACTGCGCGATCGTATGTCGCTAGAAGGAAGCACTGTTAAGTTTATTTGTAATGTGATCGGTCCAAATCCAACGTGTCGGTGGATGAAAGATGACAATGCAGTTAAGTTCAGCGAAAATGTGAAAAATTTCTCAGAGGAAGGAAAGCCAATACTCGAACTAAGAAATGTCACTGCAGATTCGTCGGGCGTTTATAAGTGCATTGCCAAAAATGATTACAGTGAAATTGAAACATCTTGCTATTTCAAGGTATACGCTGCGCAAGCTGAAGGCGATGAGAGTGAACCTATTTTCGCACTACCACTTAGAGGTACGATTGATTTGTGAAGAGTGCGAGGTGTCATGTCGTTGTCCTATGTGCTTGTTACATCTACATTATTTTCTATAGAAAAACTTTAAAAGTGATCACATAAATGTTCTGCTGATGCGTTTCTTCTGTGCTTGTATTTTCATTATTGACGGTTCAAAAATAGAATTTGTGTATATGTGTGTCTCTTTGTGATATTTTGTCCGTAATTAAATGGCAATTGACAATTGAATTTACTTCATTCTCAGATGTTTATCATTCGTCCCAAAACGATTTGGTACTTGATACAAAAGTACGCGGCAATCCACGACCGAGCATTACTTGGTTAAAAGATCGTGTACCAGTCGTGCTTGATGATCGTATAGTACAAATTGAACATTTGGACGGTATATGTGAGTTGATCATTAATAAGCCCACACCTAGTGACAACGGTACTTACGTTTGTGTCGCTCAAAACAAATTGGGGACACAAGAAGCACAACATTCTGTTGTAGTAGATGTAGCGCAAGTATCAAGGCGTTCTAGCACACAATCGGCAGTAATGAGCGATTCAAGCGATAGCAAAAGCAAAGGTGAAAAGTCGTCGAAAGTGCCGAAAGGGAAAAAAAAAGAAGATGAAGGCGAGGCGGTCGCTTATGAGCGACGCAGCAAAATGCCGGAAGTCAATCCGAAACAGCAGCTTTATTTTAACGCCATCGTGTCGAATCGGTATGTTACCGAGGGTTCTAAAGTTAAATTGCAAGCAGTTGTTATGGGCCCGAATCCTGCAATGAAATGGATGAAAGATGACCAAAATGTCACATATGGACCGCGTGTACGTAATATGAGCAGGGATTGTTTGGCAACGCTCGAATTTGTCAAGGCAATGCCAGAGGACTCTGGCGTATACACTCTTGTGGCACAAAATGAGTTCTGCAAGATATCTACGTCGGCCAAACTATTAGTCTATTCCACAAATGTCAGTGCCGAAGTGGAACCCGTATTTACAAGACCTCTTCGAGGTAAGCAATCACCCCGCATATGCAAACAAATATGATATTTTATTTTTAGTTGCGCGATTGTGTAACATAGTATGACCTAACAAAATAAAATCTTATGCAATTTGCTATACTTTATTAATTACATTAACATATCTTTAGATACATATCGTTTGAATACCAATGAGCTTATTTTGGAGACAGGTGTACGCGGGCAACCGACGCCTAAAGTTCAATGGTTTAAGGACAGTGTTGAAATTGAAAAAAGCGAAAGATTTCATATCTTTAACCATTCGGATGGTACTTGTGAATTGGTTATTGACTATCCGTCGAATAAGGACTCTGGAAAATATTCAGTAAAAGCTGAGAGCAGCGCTGGCAAGGCTGAAATCACACATTTAGTGACGTTCGCCGGGAAAGATCATCACATTGCTGATAATATACATGGTGTATTCCACGCTGATAAGAATTTATTGAAAGCAAAATTGGCGGAGATGGAGTTACCGAAGGAGCAAAAGCATCCAGAAGTAAGCGAATCTGAAGGCGAGGAAGGTAAAGGCAAAGGAAAAAGTAAGGGTAAAGCCCGAGCTAAGAAAGACGAGGAGGAGGAAGTGGCTCTCCCCACTGCAGACACCCCAACGTCCGAAACGCTTAAAAAACGCGAGAAGGTTATCGGTATTCATTTCCCGACGACTGTGAGAGATCGCGTAGTGGCAGAAGGTTCAAAGGTTAAAATATCTTGCTTCTTGGCAGCTAAAGAACCTCAAGTCAAATGGTTCAAGAATGAGGAGCAAATACAAAACAGTGCTAAAATCCGAGGTCGCTACGTGGAAGGCCTGTGTACTTTAGAGATAACGAGCGCCACCGAAGAGGATAGCGGCGAATACAAATGTTGGGCACGCGATGAGACCGGAGAGGCTTCTACCTTCTGCCGCCTCAAGGTATATGCTGACCCTGGCAGCGCTGATGTTCCGCCAACGTTTACGCGGAACATTAAGGAGACTTATCACCCGAAAATACACGAACTGCAATTGGAGTGTCACGTCCGTGGTTCGCCGACTGCTGCTGTCACCTGGGTGAAAGACGGCGTTAAAATCGAACAAAGCGATAAATATCAACAGATCGACCACAATGATGGAAAATGCGAATTAGTTGTATCGGACCCTGTTCAAGCAGATAGCGGCAAGTACGTATGTCAAGCAGAAAATCGTGCTGGTAAAGCAGAAATCACACACAAAGTGACTGTAGAAGCAAGACGTGTGAGGGCGCCGTCACCACGAAAAGAAGCAGTAGTTGGGTACAAGTCGTCCGCTGAAGAAACTGACGAGGAAGAAAAAGAGAAGAAAAAAGCTAAAAAGAAGAAAGATGACGAAGAGGAGGGAGGTGGACGAAGGCGTGAGGTACTACCACCTCCTGATATGAAGAAACGAGTATATTTAAGAAACTTCCTATCCAATCGTACTGTTAAAGAGGGCAGTAATGTTAAATGGGTGGTGAATATTGATGGTCCGGAACCAACCGCGCGTTGGTTCCACGGCGAAAATCCCATCGCATTCGGACCGAAGAGCAAAATGAATCTACAGGATGGAATTGCTTGGCTGCAGTTAGTTAAGGTAACTGAAGAAGACAGTGGCGAATATTTGGTTAAAGTAAAAGGCCCTGAAAATGAAGTTGTCAGCACGTGCAACTTATTCGTTTATAGTACTGGCAAAGAAGAGTTAGTTGCACCCGTATTCACGGTAGGCATTAAAGGTAAGTGCAATCTTTCAACTTGCCCTCTGTTCTTTTGGCCTGTCTTGTATATGTTACGGTATGTATTGGTTCTTTCATAATAATATTAGGATAGGAGCACTAAAAACCTCATTCATAGGGTTAAATATGTGTTATTTCAATGTCCACGTGTACGTTTCCCAATGTTTGCATTACAGATGTCTTTAATAGGGATCAGCATCTATTAACAATTGAATGCAAGGTTACAGGAAGCCCGAAACCAAAGATTTGTTGGCAAAAGGACAGTACTTTGCTGCTGCAAGATTCAAAGAAGTATAAATATATTGAAATGGAAGATGACATGCAACAATTGGTGATCAGAAATCCTACAGATTCGGATACAGGCCTTTATACTTGCTACGCCGAAAGTGAAAGCGGTCAAATGAAGATAAGCAAGTTTATAGATATTTCGGATTATAGATTGAAAGAGGAAACTTTGCGAAGCAACAAAACTGAAACATTACTAGCAACGAACGCGGAGCAAAGTCAGCCTAACATGCATCAAATACTGGAAAAGAAAGCTCAAGCTAAAGATGCTCAATTTAAATTAAGACTCCAGACGCCTATGAAATCCATGAAAATAGCAGCTGGCTGCAAAGCTCAATTAATGTGCTATATAAGCGGTTTCATAGAGGATGTCTATTGGTTGCGCGATGAAGAACGTATATTCAAAGACGGGCGTCATAAAATTTACAACATAAACAATAACTTAAGTTTAGAAATTTACGAGGCGCGCACGAGTGATTCTGCGCAGTATAAGTGCATGGTACGCAACTCACGCAATACGGTAGAGTGCCAATGTCAACTGCATGTTTATGACAGTGCATCCGGTTTTTTGCCAGCAAGCTTTTCCCAACCGATGACGGGTAAGAAACTTATATTCGAATTCCTTACTTTATTTTCAATCTCAATTATTTTTTAAAGTTGATTACGATGGAGAACGTGGAGAGTTGTCGTTAGCGTGTCACGTGCATGGTCGTCCAAATATAACATGGCTTCGCGATGATCATAGTATATCAAATAATCGTTATCGTGTTGTGGAAGAAGCGGGAGGTGTAACGAAACTCATCATACGTAATCCTATACATACTGATTGTGGCAGTTTTTCATGTTATGCTGAAACAAATGAAAGCATTGAATCTATTACTAAAGATGTTCGAATAAGCGAACTGAAATCTTTAATGTCTTCGAGTACTGAAGTGGTGGAAAGCGGCTTAATATCAAATTTTAAACAGGCTAAAGAAATGATTGCTGTGGCATCTAAGGAATCCCTATTGAATCGCACTATAAAGTCGCAACGTAAACCATTGTTCAGTACCTTGCTACATGATCGTAATGTAACAGAAGGTTCGAATTTGCGTTTAAGTTGCAATCTCTTATGTGATGATAATACTAAAGTTGAATGGCTCAAGGATATGAAACCATTGTCATCTGAAGATAAACGTTTTCAAACGTGCTTTACCGTTAAAGGCGAAATAATATTGGAAATCTTTACAACTGAAGAAAGCGACAGTGGACAGTACGTTTGTCGAGCTACCAACGACTACGGAGAGACGAGTACACAGGCTTATATACGCATTTACAAACCGTATGCCGATACCGTAAAACCTTCTGTGTTTGTACAATCAATTAGAGGTATTTTAGTAAATAGAAACGATTTTATAACGGATTTTATAGAGATCCTCTATTCCCGTGATCATAACGCCAGTAGTTTTTGTATAGGTATATGATGATTATTATTACTTTTTAAATCGACCTATTAGCTTCATTAGGTTGAATAGTTTTCAAAATAGTTCGTTATGAAAGCACTTTTTTATTTCATTAGTTACTACAAAGAGCTGCGAATTTCGCCGTTGATGTCCTCTTTACCGCTTGTTTGATTGAAGATTTTGAGTTGAGATCCCGTTGGTATAAATTAAAAGCACGGTCGACGCGCGTCAAACGAGCGTTATCCCGGTGTAAAAACGAATCACAAAATCTAAGAAGCTGAACTTAGTTCTATTCTGGTTCATTGAAATGTGCACTTTAAGAACAAGAATCAGTTTTTATATATGTAAATGAGATAAGACCACTAAACCACATGTGATGCGTGACGTACATTAAGTTTTTGTGGATGTGTCCAATAGACAGAAAGACAGGCGATAAACCCACCTTCTGATGTAGCGATCTATCCGGAATCACTTTCGGATCGATCTAATCTTGTCTGTTTCTTGTGGTCAATCTAAAGATCGTGATTTTTAAGATATTGTGGTGAAATTTGGTACGCTGACATGTTATGACCCAAGGAGAAAGGCTATTAAAAATGGTTCGAATAGCACCACTTTTGCGACTACTTGCCATATAAGACATTATTTTGAAAAGTTGTTATACAAATTACTGTGATAAGTCAGTTGCTGTACGGTGTTTAACGGCGAACCGTGCTCCACTATATAGTGTTTTTTCGCTATCTATAATAATCAATTTAGCATCGTCGCTTCAGATAAACGTGCGACTTACTAGAACATGTAACCATTTTCCATCAAACTCTTAAAAGATGTCATGACAATTTCTACGTTGATGCGCGTTATCTAAAGTAATATTTTATTTGTTGTTGTTATTTGTTCAAGTTATATTTCATTTTCAGAAGAAATTTGGAATCCTTTTTTTCCCATTTCGTTTATCTACAAATTGTTCTGAGTCCAATGTTCGTTTTTGTTATGTTTTGAATTTCAATGATTTTATCAAAAAAAAAACAAAAATTATTTCTCATAAATGTTTACATTGTTCTATCAGATAATTATTCTCTTAACGATAACGAGTTAGTATTGGATTGTCGTGTACGTGGCAAACCTCGTCCAGATATACAATGGATGAAGGGCACGGATTATATAATACCGGGTGAAAAATACACTCAAGTTAATGAAGACGATGGTTATACGAAAATAATTGTACACAATCCGACCGAAAAGGATTCAGGTCTATATGCATGCGTGGCACGTAATGAGGCAGGTGAAAATAAGTTAACGCATCATGTAGAGTTTGTTGGACGTGAACGTTTCACTTTGCAAAAAACGCATGGTTTCTTCCATCGCGACCCGAACAAACCGCATTTGGTAAGTCCTTTGGGCGATCAAACAGTACACAAAGGTGGCACTATCGCTATTAGCGCGGAATTCATGCAAACACAATCACCTATCGACGTACAATGGCTTCTTAATCGTCAAGCCTTAACTGGCCATCCAAATGTCAAGACCTTCCATGATCATGGGGTTTATACACTTGCTATTACCGATGCCACGCCGGAATGTGAAGGCACTTACACGTGTAAAGCTCAAAATGCTTTCGGTCGCATAGAATCACATGCCCATGTTGATATATCCCAAGGTGCCACCAAAGAGGAACGTCCACCCTTGTTCTTATCACGTCCAGAAAACGAAATGAAAATTGCTGTCGGCGATCCTTTCTCGATTTCCTTCCGCATTGCTGGAGACCCGAAACCCAAATGTAAATATTTGTCACTTTTGTTTAAATGAACTCACTCCTTACGCTTTCAACTTCTCTTCAGTGTCTTTCTTGAAGGGTACCAAAGATATAACAAAATCGGATCGAGTCAGCAAAGAAGCTTCAGATGATTATACAAGGTTTACTGTGCAAAAGTCACAGATCAGCGACTCCGGCACTTACTTTGTAGTGGCTCGCAACAATAATGGCACCGATCGACTATTTGTGACAATCGAAGTAAGTACAGAGTGACACATGTGTATACATATATATATGTAAATGTTTGATGTCCCAAAGTTTTGTCCCGTTCTATGGCTTTAGTGTTTGATGTTCAAAATGAAAAAAAAAAACAGATATTGATTTGCTTTCTTTTCACTTCTTTTTACTTTGGCTTCTTTTTGCTGTATTTCTTTGCTTTTAGGTCAAAACACCGAAAAAGAAAGATTAAACTTTTTCTTTTTTAAATCAATTGCTTACGAATGCTGTTCAACAAGAGATTTATAATTTGCGAAATTTTCATTTAATTAATTCTTTTTTTTTTAGTTGTAATAACTTAACATTATTTAATCATTTATATAACACAAACACTAATTTTTTCTTTATATGTACACATATACACATATACATATATATGTATATATATGTATAATATACATAAATAGGTGCGACCCAGAGCACGTTCCGAAACGCCAACATTACCACGTTGGGGTCAACCTCTTGAAAGTTTTCCCGATGTTTCCTATTTTAAAGGTAAGTTTTTCATATACACACACGTATATATATGTGCATATATAGTTTGTTACATATACATGTGAAATTGATTGTAAAACATTATCGGATTGTGTGCATGTGTAATCCACTTACTCTTAGTGTAATAAAAAGGCTATTCTAAAATGTGTTCAACAAATTTTTTGTCAGATGAATGAAAAATATTTTTTTACTTTCCTTGACATTACGAGAAACAAAAATAGTCATACGATTATATATATATATATATATATATACCGCGGTTTCTATGTGTAGGCTTAGTCTTGTGATTCCCTTAAATATGTTGGCATATTTTTCCGTTGGCATATTCCGCTGTATCTTATCCCTTCTTTGCTTACGCCAAAGACAATTTGCGAGAGTGACAAGAATCACATGATATTGAACACGTTTAAATTTTTCTTGTACGGTTTTATTGAAAATGTTACGTAAACATCGTATTGTACAAATCAGCTTTGGTCTATATTTAGAATAAAAAAAATCAGTATGCAATCATATTAGGATATTGAACCGAAATATAAAATAACTATACTTTGTTATACCCTACACCACTTGGGATACAAGATTGTATTAATCTTGTTCGGATGTATGCAATACCCAGAAGGAGTTGTAGTAGTCCCCACTTTTTGTTAAACAGATCAAAGTCGCTTTCTAAAGTTTGTCCGTCCGTACGCCTGTCTATCCATGCTATTTCCTTATTTTTAACTCTTATAGTAGAGATCTACCCAGAGTTGCTGCATCGATTCAAGCTTGTCTGTCCGTCTGGTTTTGAGATCTTTTCTTATATTACTTCAATTTGAAATGACGGCATATGAAACCTCATATGCCCTTCTATTACAAGCAGTTTGGGATATAATTAGACAAACAAAGTGTTTAAGACAAGAAACGGGAGATCTCTATATATCCTTTTTTTTTTTTTGTTTAATTGATATCTTAGGCAGGGCAATATTTCGAATTCACTTTTTTTTTATACATACGTTCTAAACATTTATGTGTAAACTGAATGCGTGCGACGAAAATTGCTGACCGCTGCACTTTTTTATGTAATTTAATGAGAAATTTTACATCTTACATGAAACAACGATCCATAACTCTCTACAATCCTTCTTAAATTGCATTGTTTTGTGCGAGTTGGGTTTAGAAACATTCTTGTGAACGATGAGTAGAAATTATTGTAAAAAAATTCACGGAAAAGTGTTCCAACTGTAATTGAAAGTTGAAGCTTTCGAAAAAAGCAGATGAAATTGGAAGCAAGCATTAGTCAGTGCACATAGATGTCAAGCACTTTTAGTTGGCATGTCTTTATATATCTTTGCCGAACGTCATCTTATGATGATTGTAGTTTTAATGCTTCATTGTTTCGTATGCACTTTTCAAATCTTATGTAACGCGGTCTCAATTTCTTCTCCAGTCGATTATCCGGGTTTAAGAAGAGTTACTATGTTTCAAAATACCTGACATGTGTGCTTAAACTTTCCTTGTTCGTGTTGATCCTTTTGTAAAACGTATTGTTGCGTTTTCTGTTGCACTGTCCGTAGAATCTCAGATTTTGTACAATGTATTTGTAGCTTTATTTTCTATGTATGCATTATTGAAAGAAAAATTTCATCATTTGTCATTACAGCTAAAATTGGTTTTTTATCGAAATCTTTTTCAAAAACAAAAAAAAAAAAGAAAAACTAAACAAAAAAAGAAGAAAAACTTGGATTATACTTATTACAACCTTCAAACCCTTCGGATCAGTTGATTTGTATTTCAATCAGTTGTATTTATTTATTTAATTTTTTATGCTTATTATTCAATCATGTATTATAAACGTAAATTTCACAATTAATTGTTAACTCGTTTTTTTTTTTTTTTTTTTTTTTTTTTTTTTTTTTTTTTTTTTTTTGATAAATGGATTATAACACTGCTGCTCTAATCCAGGTTTACATTTACATACACGACTATTTAAAAGTAAATTATAATAAAAAAAAATGTTTCTCCGGGGAATGAATGCTTGTTTTATTTATATAAATTATAAAAAGGGCGATAGAGAAAGGGGGGGATTTGAGGGAAAGGGAGAGGGGGGGAGAGGGACAGGGGGAGAAGAAAAGATCGTGTAGATCGTATAAATAAAAACAAGTTAGACTCGCCGTACATAATGTATCTGGTATTTTGTTGTTTACTGATTTTTTTAGATCCGCCGTCTGCCATATCCACCGAACCTTTGCTAGTTGATTCGGGGCCTACTCATATCAGCTTATCTTGGGGTAAACCACCTTCAAATAACTCGGCTCCTGTTATAGCCTATCGTGTAGATACATGGGCTGCGGGCCACGATGGTGGTGCTATATGGAAAGAATTGGGCTTAACACCGATCAACTCTTTTGATGCCTTTAATCTTAAGCCTAATGTTCAATATCATTTTCGCGTTACCCCAAAGAACCGATATGGCTGGGGTCCAGCCGTCCAAACTTCGTCACCGTTGCAAGTCGGCGGCGTTGAGTGTCTACCAGAATTTACAAAAATTTTACCCGGTCAAGTTAAAGCATTGTTGCATGGCCTTTTCACTTTGGAATGCGTCGTGCACGGTAGCCCACGTCCTGAGGTCATTTGGTATAAGGATGGTTTGCGTTTAGGACTAAACACTGATGTAGATCGTGTAAAAACGCGTAAACTGGGATCCAGCTGTTGTTTGATCATTAAGAATGTTTACGAGAGCGATGGTGGTCGCTATACTTGTGAAGCTACCAATGTAAAAGGTCGTGTAGCGACTTTTGCCCGTTTGCAAGTAGTCACGGATCCGAAATTATATGAAGCCGATCATCAGCTTAAAGAAATTGTCCACAATAGCAATAACATTGGCTCGGCAGGTGATACTCTGCCTATATTCACAATGCGTCTGAGAGATCGACGTGTTCAAGTTACATATCCAGTGCGTCTCACCTGCCAAGTGATGGGTTATCCTAAACCAGAAATATCTTGGTTTAAAGACGATCGACCTCTTGTATCGACAAGACATTGTTTAATTACGGCCGACTATCAATTCTATACATTGGAATTGGCCAGCACATCGTTAAGTGACAGTGGGATTTACACATGCACCGCTAAAAATGAATTGGGTTCTGTGTCTTGTCATTGCTCCTTGGTAGTAGACAAAGGCATACGCGCATACATTTCACCTGAATTTTGTATGCATCTTGATCCTGTATATATATTTCAAGAAGGTCAAGAGATACTTTTAACGGCCAAAGTTGAAGCTTACCCTGCTGTTGGTGTAGCCTGGCACCGTAATGGAGTGAAATTAAGACCTAGTCGACGCTTAAGAGTTTCATTGGATTGTAGCGGTTTTGTTGAGCTAACAATAGCCGACGCTACAGTATGTGATGGTGGCATATATAGTTGTTTAGCCTCGAATGCCGTCGGTAAAGCGGAAAGTCTTTGTCGAGTGTGCATAGAGCCAAAGGAAATGGATGATATGACAAAGCAACAGCAAGTGAATTCCCAAAGTAATGTACCTGTCATAAGGACAAGTGACATGCCGTAAGTTATTGCAGTTGTGTATAAACTAATAACCTTACTAAACTCTAAGGCGAAGTTTTCCTAAGAACTAATCTTTTTGTCTCTCAGCACCTCTATCTAGTTCTTTAGAAAAGAGAAATTCTTCATTAAGGGACTTTATATGCGTACACCCTCCGTTTAGAAATAAATGACTTACTTATTATTGCTTACAGACTATAACCTAGAAGTTTTCATGTATTGGGGAAGTTTTTGTAAGCAAACTACTCCGGTTTTCCCCAAATTTTCAAACGGATTTCCTATATCTTTGTACGAAATTTCGATTAATTACTTTATGCAGTCTACGATCGTCATCTAAGGCTTAGGTGATGTAAGAGTATGTAACATGTAGAGGGACGGATGCACGGAAGGACAGGTAGTATTACATTCATTGAAAAAAACCTTGCTTTATAGAGTCCCTGCTCCATATTTCTTGGTATTATAAAGGAAGAGATGTATTTGCATGGTCTTCTTCATTGATGATGTGATGATAAGACATAAAAATGGAAACATTTTTTATTTTTTTCATTTCTCGTATTCCAGCTACTCGGAGGAACCATTATTTGTTGTTAAACCACGCTCTAGTGAGGCTTCTGAAGGCGATACGGTTATTATATGCTGCGAAGTGGTTGGTGATCCAAAACCAGAAGTCGTATGGCTTAGGGATTTCTTAAAAGTGAGTATAAGCACGTGATCTAAAAGTGATCTAAGTGGGCTTTGGCTATAAAAATAAATAAGAAATTTGATGTTAAAAGCATTCCGAATATTAAGCATCGAGATTGTTCGAGATGTAAATAAGAAAAAGTTGTTACTGTTTCCATAAAATCTGGAAACTCAAATTCATTTATGCGGAGGTCAGCGGAATTTTTCCGCATCGCTGCATTTAAGTCGAACAAGAAAGCTTTCTGATCACATTAACACCCATGTTTGCAATAGTCTGTCTACATAGCATATCAATTCGTCTATTATTTTGGCAAAAATGGATGTTTTATATAACGTTTTCCAACAAGAGATGTTCGCGGGACCATCCTCTAATTGTGTGCGAGATATGCGTCAACCAACAAATTATTCTAAACTTTTCATTTGTTTGCTTAGGTAGACAAGCAAATCTCTCGCATCAAGGGCATCAAATGTCTTTATGACACGCTGTAGCCTTGAGTGTGCGTAGTCAATTTTTACCATTTTTGTAGAGGTAGTACTGCGTCACCCACAGAATATACGTTCAAATTTTTGCAGACTTATCTGCTGTAGTTTATGGCTAATGAGCAAAAAATGAATTTTCCGATCCTTTTGAAAAACAGATGTGTTCTCAGTTTACGGGTGCTGTGGGTGTGTTCTTCGGCCGATTTGAGCCATTTTCAATACAAACCTACGAGCAAGAACTTTCAATGTTACCGCCAAAGTCAAAATTAATTGCCTCATTTTTGCCGCCAGGAGAATGTTTACAAGAGACATTACACCGACGGACATGCTTCAATCGATTCAGAATTTGATGCTGATGACGAATGTATATACTTTATGAAGTATTTGAAGCTTGCTTCTGGGCGTTGCAAGCGTTGTGACAAAATGAGTATACATATCATCCTTCGGTGATGGGTATAAAGAAAGAAAAAATTAAGTTATAATTATACTACAAACCAAACGTTTACAACCGTTTGATTTATTCTAAGCACATTTTCTAAGCTGACATTATATGCAATTAATGGTAATTGCTCTGCATATGGATAAATTTTAAAATGTGTGTTGTACAATTATGTTTTGTTAAAAATAAGGGTAATGTTCTCAGTAGCTCATAATTCTCTGTGAAATGTCATACGACAATACACCGATAATTTACTAGTATTAGCTATACTAACCGAACAAAAGAGATTATTTACAAATAGCAACCGAATCGCTTCAAAAGCAAGCTATCGGATAACAACAATATGCGCCCTGAAAATCAGAACTCCTAAGAGATAAAGCGTGCCAGTTGCAGAATATACAGAAGTAAAGCGTGCCAGTGGCAGAATGTACAGAAGTAAAAATTCAGAAATTTCAATTCCTTGGAATGATGCAGAGTGAGACTTCATTCTCCTTAGACGGTACACGAAATACACTCTAGCGAGAAGTAATTACATCATCTCTCCAAACACAATTGCTAACAATTAAATAGGTCTACATCTACAATCTGTAACCATAAAGCTTTATGAACATAGGCACGAAAAAGCAAAGCAATTGCTTAAAAGTTTGACGACTTGTCAATAGATGTTACCTGACTATATTTTTCGATTCCGATATCAAAATCAAATCATAATAGTTATTAAAATTATTGCATGGAGCACGAAAAAGGCCACAAGTAGCTCCTAATTGAGTCTACATACCTTAGGTTTAACCAACTGAAGTTGACGAAACAAGAAAAGTCAAAGTCAAACCAGCGCAAAGATTGCCATGTGGTAATAAGTTGCAAGCTTTATATTTTACTGGACTGCAGTGAACTGTAAATAATGGTCCTAACAAAAGGATCCAAATGTCAGTGCGTATGAAGGCAAAGGCGTGTATTTTGATCAGCGGCAACTATTGCTGAAAGTGACAAAGTAATGCGAACTACCAATGTACACCATGGTTAAATTCGATGATTTTGAACTTTCCGTATATAAAATAGCACTGCCCCCTTAAGTACTATTATATTGTGATATTCAGTGTATCCAGACGCTAATCATCGAAGGCTCAAAATTGCGTTTTCGACCTTCATTACTTCTATTGTTTGATTTGAAGAAATCTGCTGCCAAAGCACATCCAACACTTTTAGAAGCTTATGGTGGAGCTGCTCCATCATATCCAAATTGTCGGTCTTGATTTCAACGGTTTAAAAGTGATTTTGATGTCAATGACAAAGAACAGTCTGAGCGACCGAAAACGCTTAAAGAGAATGAATTGCAAGACTTATTGGACGATAACGAAGATCAAACTTGCAAAGAATATTCGAACAGCTTAGCAATTGATGAATTAATCATTTCTAGACGGTTGGTTACATGCAATGAGAAAGATCCAAAAGGAGGGGAAATGGTTATCACACGAAGTGACTAAAAATGCTATTTCGAACCTTTTCCATATCGCGTGTTTATTGCCTGCCAGGCAAAAAAGAAGTGTTTTGTGGCATATTGTGACTGATGTTGAAAAGTGGAGCTATTACGACAATCCTAAGCGCAGAAAATCATGGTTTAGTGCAGGAGAGCCATCCGCATTCACATCGAACCCGAATATTCATAGCAATAAAGTTTTGCTATGCCTATGGTAGGATCAGCAAAGTATACTGTACTACTGCTGCTGCTAACGGCGAATAAAAATATTACTGCACATGTCTAACTCCGTCAACTGAACAAATCGAACGAGGTGTTGTTGCACAAAAGACCAGCAATAGTCTCTTGCATGACAACCCTCGGCCACACGTTACAAGAATTGTCAAGGATGCACGGATGCAACTCGAATGGGAAGTTGTGGCTCATCCAGTGCGCTCATCAGACATAGCGCCTTTTAAATATCACTTGTTCAGATCAACACAGCGAGGCTTAGCTGCCACGCGGTTCCAAAATGCTGAAGAAGTGCGAAAATGGCTTGATGATTGGATCGCTGCTAACCCAATATCGCTCTTTTGAAAAGCTATATCGCCATGTTGCTAGAAAGATAGGAAAAAGTTGTAGAAATATCTTTGCCAAATGAAAAATTGACCAAACGCACCTAATAGTATCTGAATTCTGACATATCGAAGGCTCAATACTTTTTAGATCACTTGATATGTTTGTGTTCCGCAGACTGCTTTTTTGAAAGCTTTTGAAACAAATTATTTATATTATTGTTGTTTATTGTTTATACTTCGTTTTGTCTTGTCCAAGCATGCATATATATATATATATATGTGTGTGTGTGTGCGCGTGTTTGTGTGAAAATATAAACGTGATTACATATTTTTGAAGTTGCTATAAAAAAAATACTGCACAGCTATATTTGACTCAATCCAATGCATTCGTCACAAGAACTAATAGGTATAGGTATTGGCTGGCACACAAACACACTTTTAAAAAAACTGTGTGCACAAAATCAAACACACACCTTTGCAAATATGATGTTGAATTTGTTCCATTTATTGCTCATTCAAAGGTTTTGCTTGTCGTTTCAATTCGTTTCAGTTGAAATTTAACGCCTAAATCAGTAACAAGTTAGAAAGCATAATAACGGGTTAACAATAAGAAATAAACTAAACAAAAAGAATAATTAAAAAAAAAAGAGGAAAACATTCAAAGTCAAGTGCACTTTTAAAAAAAAAAGAAAGCAAAAAAAAAAGAAATTTTTCATTTAAAAAATTATTAAATTAATTAAAAATTTTAAGTATTTATAAAGTCTTCGTAATTTTTATAATTTTTACTTTTATATCAAGCGGTTTTTTAATTGAATTAATATCAGCTCATTACGCGAATTAAATTTTTTGTAACAGTTGTTGAGTATTTAAAAAAGTGACCAAATATTAATTAAAAATCATTTTATTTATTTATTTGTTTTTTTTTTTTTAATTCTTTATTACATTTTTACGCTTGCTTGGTTTTTTATGAACTCGAAAGCAAAAAGAGAACAAATAAAAAAACAACATAAATAACAATCTTAACAATTACTTTTACTGTGACGCATTTTTACCTTAGCGGGACATAGGTATGTGTCTCATGTG
This sequence comes from Glossina pallidipes, assembly GCA_000688715.1. NCBI lineage: Eukaryota > Metazoa > Arthropoda > Insecta > Diptera > Glossinidae > Glossina > Glossina pallidipes. The sequence goes on along the minus strand of KK499950.1, from coordinate 104,994 downwards.
GCCTACAGATGTTTGTCGTAGACGTCTTGCAAAGTATAGCTTTTGTAAAGAGTATCAAGACGAAAAAATATAAAAATGTGATACAAGCCTTGGATTAATTTTTTTTTAAATTTTTTTAATGTAAATACATATCGAAATTAATGAAAATATGAATCATTGTGAGAGCATGATGTGCTATGTAAGCGAAGACACAGAATTGTAACACAAATGTAGCGATAATCCTGCTAACACGCACCTGAAAACGAGTAAAAACAATAAAGTGAAACATGGCCTACTACTAAGTACCCTACACCACTACGCTTAATATAATTATCCATATAGCGATTTTTCTTATTCTCCTTATTCCTTGCACTGGAAGTGATCGCAAAAATAATCCGATCCGAATCATTTTCAAGCATTTTAGCGTTCATTCTTGGAGTAAAGCATGTTGGTGTACCAAAATTTCATCAAAATATCTCGCCAGTAGGTTGAAAAAAAGAAAATAATACGGACGGACAATGATTAGAACGCGACTTTGAATCAGTCGGTCTAACAAAAAGCGAGTCCCTCTTAAGTTCTTCTGAGTGTTGCGTGCATCCACATAAACTTAATATACCCTCATACCACAAGTGGTGTAGGGTGTAACCAGCACATCCAACTTATTGCAAGAATATCAAGCATAAGATAACATAACATACATAAGAACGTAATAAAAAGTGAACGGTCCATTAACTATGGACCGGTTGAGTTTATATATCACGTCACCCAATAAGTCTGCGGTCTAATTAAGAAGAACACATTTCTTTTTAGAAATTCCACTTTACTTTTGTTCTTGCTGCGGTGTCAACAAACGCACGCCTGGCTTCCATTTCAAACAGAGCTCTCTCATGGACAAATTTTCATGCAAAATAGCAAATACACTGCCTTCTGAATTTTTTAAAGTGTCAGTTACCTAACCCAGCTTCGGCTTTCGGTCTTCCTAAAGGATTTTGTTCATATTGTTACGCTTCCTGAAACAACTGCCGATTTTGGGTTACGAAAGCGTTTAGCATCATAGGTCTTTGTGCCACCAAGTTTAACATTTTTAAAAATATTTTACGTTAAGAAGCTTACAACTATAAATAGACACAGCTTGGTTCATTTAATCAAGATATTTATCTTATAAGATCTCTAAAGTTTGCTTGCAGACTTTGTTCAGATTAAGAAAGATTTTAATTTTAGCTTAGCTCATACTTGCCAATATTTCTTCGGATTAACGATAGAAAATTTAAGCAAGCTAGAGCTCTTTTTTATATTTCCGATATGAATTAATGGCTAACGTGTACGTGACTTTGTAAGCATTGACTTTTTGCACTAACTCCACCTGATAGCTTTTACTTGTTTTTCTGTTTATAATTCCAGAAAGTAATTATCTACAATTCCTCCTTCACAACTGTGAAAATAAATATAATAAATAAATAACTAATTAAAAGTTAATTAATAAATAGATTTAAATCGAATAAGAAAATTTCAATCATTCTTTGTCTCCGTTTACGAGGATGTCAGACGTTTTTTAATAGCATAAAAATAGTAAGAACATTATAGTTGGGCAAGGTCGACCATTAAATATCCTATACCACATTGTCTACCACAATTCTTATTTTTGTACGAAGTTACTATTATCGGTAAATTTTCAGCACCAAATATTAAAACTTAGACTTTTCGGCTCTTGAAAGGATCAATTTTCGTGAAAATCCTTTTTAGAGTAAGATCGAAAAAGTAGGGCGAGATGGTCCAAATTTGGTATAGTTAATTTTTTTATGTTAAATTAGGATATGATTTTTTAAATTATGATATAATTTTATAAATTATGATATAATTTTATAAATTATGATATAGTTTTTTAAATTATGATATAGTTTTTTAAATTATGATTAATTTTTTAAGTTAGACCTTTTTGTCGAGAAATTTTGAAAATTACAATTTTTTTCCATATAACGAATTTTCAGGGCGTTATAGGGGGATTGGTCGAAAAAGTGAACCGATTCAAATCATTTTCAATTGCGTTCATCCTTGGGTCAAAACACGTCACTGTACCAAATTTCATCGAAATATCTCAAAAATTTCAACCTATAGCTAAAACAGAAATTGACATGGACATGGACATCAGACGAGCAGACAGGCTTAGATCAATTCAGATTAATTCCGAATCGATCGGTATATGAGGTGAAAGGTGTATCTACCTTAAGCCCTTCTGCGTGTTACATACGACCGCACTTACTTAACGGTATAAAAATGTTAACACCACTTTTAGCCGTCGTCGGTCGTAATATTTTAAAACCACTTTTTAACATAATAAATAAAAAAACAATGTAACGTAATAAAATTAACATTTTAAACGCGCTTTTAGCATTAAAGAGGAAATAGCGTCAGTTTCTTGTGCGTTTTTTACGCATTTCATTCTCATTTTTGAAGCTGCTTTTGTACATTTTATCAATTTTTGGCGATTGGAAGATTTTCAGACAAATTTACAATCAACGTGAGGAAGTACACATCATAGATTCTAGAATGTATGTACATTCTTGATGTGCATAATGTCCTCAGTGTCGATTATTCCCGTCTATTTTCTATCTCATGTGCCCAAAAATTTGACGTAATAACGTAAATAAAATAAATAAAACTTGGAAGCGCTCCGTTCTTTTTTATATTTGCTCTTCGTATTTATGCTTAAATGGCCGCAAATATGATTAAAGATTTCTTAGCCTCTTAAAGCTTAAAGCATCTACACTCAAATCTGTATTTGGGCGAGAGTGCGCTCCTGTCTCTTTTCCCTTACAAACAAAGAAAGCTATGTGATTGAGAATCGATAATAAGGGTTTTTCTCTAATTTGCTACAAATACTTACTAAACACAATTCAAGATTCAATCAAAAAGCTTTGAACGAAGCATTTCGATCACAATTATTGTCCTATAAGTTTGTCTAAAAAACTAAATTTAGTGTACAAATTATTGTTATTTTTTTTCCGCTTAAGTTCAATATCAACTAAGTCGGTTTACCAGTTCATATAAAAAAGACGATAATAATTACGATCTTGTTTAGTTTAGGCAATCACTCAAAAGGTGATGCCAAGTTCTACATAAATATGATTTGAAAGGCATACACTTTATTTTGCAATTCCGCACAAGACTTCTATTCCATTTATTGCAAATATTTTAAATACTTTAAGGTCTGCAAGTTGATTAGAAGTGTTTGTCGCTTATTTTAGCGAGCCTCCAAGTAATGGTAAACAAAATTGTTTCTTTTTTGGTTTGATACTAATAACTCTATTGTTTTAAACAGAATGCAACACGTTGTGTTGTCATCCTTATTGTCATTTAACAGAATCCAGTTCGTTGTGTTGCCACCCTTATTGCCATTTAACAGAATGCAATACGTTGGTGCTGCCATTTAACAGAATGCAATACGTTGGTGCTGCCATTTAACAGAATGCAATACGTTAGTTCTGTCATTTAACAGAATGCAGTACGTCGTGGCCATCTGCAGCTGTTAAATATAAATATAATATATATATTATATATATACATTATATATATATAAAGAACCAACGTATTACATTCTGTTAAATATAAATGTAAAAAATATATATATAATATATATTATATAATATAATATATATAATATAAAATAATATGCTTACGAATTAGTAGTGGGTATTAAAAATATGAGTTATTTGTTATATGTTTTTTATTATTCCTTTATTCTTATTTAAATAAGTTTTTTTTGTCTCCCTTAAGGGCGAGTGTGTCAATCGCATTAAAGTTTGCAAATGTTGTGAATCAATCGGTACCAAAAGATAGCAATAAGGTTAATACCTTCTCTTAATATAAGATTTTTAGGTAAAATTTTGAATGAAAATTTCGTTCTTACAGCTTAAAAGTTAACATATTTTAAAAAGTAATTAACTATACAAAAATTAATTTTTCCCACAACCTAAACAAGGAAATACCTTTCCTCGCTTGTCTATAGTAAGCAGAGATATATTAAGATTAATTTATAGACCTTACGCGTTTTTATTGTATGTTGAAAATGTAATGATTTCCGAATGTGCGCAAGCGTGTCTACTGGAAAACAAAATAGACAAACCTGATAATATTGAATATTGCACCATTTATGGTCGTAATATTGCATTAAACAAATTATGTATATATGTATATTTATACATACGATACGTAGTGATTTTATTATATTTATATGTCAAGCTTTTCGTATAATGAATGAATCATTGTAAAGTTCGAGTGTTGTGCGCATAAGCATCGCAACGTTTGCGATGTCAAGAGCGCGTCGATGCGTTTGTGAATGCTTTGTCCTCCTCGTCGAGAACTATCATGTCAAAATGAATTTGCTATTAAATCTCGTTAATAATAATTTGATTATAATTAGAAAATGAAATATTTTCTTTGATTTTTTTCGTTTATTGCTTAGCCTGAATATTATAAAGACGCTCCACATTTTAGACGAATTGGTGAGGGTCCCGAATATCGTTTGGAAATACCGTATGCTAAATTAGATTTTACCGGAACATATTCGATAATTGCGACTAATTGTCACGGCGAAGCGAAGGCCATAATATCATTGCAAATCTATGCGAAAGGTAAGCTGATATAAGGTGATGCTATGAAATTAACAATGAAATGCTTTCTTATCAGTTTTGCTTTTGCAAATATTATTTGTAACGCGCATAATGTAATATCTTTAATTATTTATTTATATCATCGTTATTTAAAATATTTTTCAACACAATCTTGTGTGTATATTTCTTATTAGTTTTTTTTTAAACATTAGCTAAGTAGATTTTTGCTAAACGTGGAAATGCTACTTCCTTCCAGAAATCCTCTGCAGCTCCCAGCAAACTCGCCACGAATTCCATATCTGCTTGCACCCAAACGTAATGCAAAGCCCCGTTAGTATCAAATGTAGGGCTTAGAACACAATATAAAGCCTTAGTGACATTAGCCATATACATTTGTATTTGTATCTGAGCCATGTATTTAGGTGCAATTGTCTCGCGCCCCTCCAAATACTTTTCAAATTCTTGGTCTGTTCGCGGTGCTTTGATTTCTACAATATGATCATCTGTTATACCGTCAGGAGCGGCACATATGTACGGATAGCTTTCATTTAACAATAGGCCACATTCGTGATAAGTTTTATTTTCCAATTTTTCCGTTTGTTTAAGTATAAACCGCTTATGTTGTTTAAGTTGTTGTTTCTCTTCGCAATTATAATCACGACCCTTACAGAATAAAGCTTCCACTATCTGTTCATCCTCTAGTGAGTCTTTCTGCACTTGTAAAATAAAGTAAATAAAAAATGTAAAATGTGGAAAATAGAGAGAGCACAGAATTGCTTCCAATAATTTTCTTAACAATCTCTGTTAAACGAAAAATTACCTCTTTGCTGCATCGTGATGCGATGCGATGTATGAGAGAACAGCGTAAACGCATATATTGCACTTCCAGCCATAGAGGAGTTTTGTAACTTGTTTTTGAAACTTCTGCTAAGCGATCGAACAAGCCCTGTTTAGCTTGATCTTCCATATGCATTACAAATGTGTTGGTATCCTTAACACCGTTGTTACAGGCATCTAACAGGGTATGATGTATAAATAAAGGCTCGAATTCATCCAGCACTGGACGACTATGGCTATAAAGTATTGAGTCTCTTAAACCTAGGCCTTCCATTTCGTCGAGAACGGCTTCTAAAAAAGCGGCACCGTCCATTTCGGTCACTGCGGTCGCTTCCAAATCACCTTCCATACGTAATTCATCGCATGCAAATAAATCGCGAATGCGCACGAATTCCATTCGACTTTCATCTGCCAGGGATTCAGTTTCATGACCCCAAAAATCATATAAAGCAGGTGTTTCAGAGTCTGTACTTTTACGATGCAGCCAGAAAATAAACGCTAATAGATGAGCGCACGATTCTAAACATAGTATATATAATCAGTTTTATCGGCACACAATTATTTAATATTAAACAACGTACCCTTATTCTGACATTGTTCACATGAAGTCTCAATTATTTCATCTTTTTTGATATCAATTTTTATTGATACGCGGACATGGCTTTCTTCTGGGTTGGCAGTGATTGCTGCGGCTGCAGGAAATACCAAAGCACGTACCTCAGTTATTTCAGCTACTCGCCTAATTTGCACATAATCTACTCGCAAATCCGTGTCCGGAGTCTGTCTGCAACAGAATAAAATGATGTTTTATTTTCAACGAGATTGTACACAAATTGAATTGCTAATTACCCAGCGGTATTTGCAGAACTATTTTTTGATTTTGCGACTTTAGCTATAAATCCGAATATAGTGTCACTGCGCAGCTGGGGTATGCTGTTAATGTCTGCCTTGCGAAAACCTGGCTCGACATCCACATGCATAATAATCATTTCAATTTCAACAGAAGATTTTCTGTATAATTATTTTATTATTTTATTAATTTTCACAAATAACCAATTCACTCCTAAATGTTTCTTTTCTTCTTTAGTTAGTGATGCACATAACAAAAACCACTTAAACGTTTTCTTTCTTCGATGTTGTCTTATGCAGAGAGAAATGTCAAATGTTAGCGAATTTGACATTTCGAACAAAACAAAGAGAAAGAAACGTAACTGTTAAATAACATTACGAACGCTGTACTTTCTGTAAAATAACGGCACAAAGTGATGTCAAAATACAGATGGCAGACAGAGTTGTCAGTATTTTCTAACAGAGCCACCTATGGGTGAACAGGGATTGCCAATCAAAGAAATTTTAATATTTAAATTTTTAAAACATTTTATAAATCGCGTTCTCAATTGTTTTGCTCTATTTTTCTAGATATTCTTAAGCAAAATTCAATGGAGAAAGGGTCAATACGACATGGGTGAGTGTAAAGTAAATTTTATACATGTAAAAGAGATTTAATTGTCAAGTCGTTTGCTGCGTTTGGTTATAGAAACGTAGAAACATTGCCACGATTTATTCGGCAGCTGAGACCATTGCGATGCTGCGACGGGGATGCCGTTACCTTGGAAGCTCACGTTGAAGGTTTGCCGGAGCCAGTAATTATTTGGGAAAAAGATGGTCGTGTAATACCCAGTGGTAAAGACATTGAGATAACATACGATGGTATCAAAGCAACACTCAGCATACCAAGAGTGTATCCAGAAGACGAAGGCGAATATACTTGCGTGGCAAAAAATATTATTGGTCGGTCTTTGTCCTCGGCTTGTATAATTGTCGATGTTCCCGAGGAAAAGGAGAATATGTTGCAGAGTCAACTTTCGCGACCTTCTGGATTTTTGTCGGCAACCTCAACACCACTCTCTACACCGCGTTCTACACCGAATAGAAGTTTTTCTCCACAGCGCCGTTTTTCACATCGCCATAGTTCAAGCGAATTTACTGGTGCGCGTAATGAAGGACAGATCTTAGCGGCACCTAAATTTTTAGCCGTACCCAATAATCGTGTAGTGGAGGAAGGCGAAAGTGTACGTTTTCAGTGTGCCATAGACGGACATCCTCAACCGTGGTCTACCTGGGATAAGGATGGCATGATTGTTACCCCAACTGCGCGTGTAACTATCAAGGAACTTGATGATTTACGTTTCCTGGAAGTAGAGGAAGTTGGCTATGATGATGCTGGCCTTTATCGCGTGACCTTGGAAAATGATTATGGCCGTATTGAGGCCACAGCACGTTTAGATGTCATTACGAGATCACGTTATTCAAGATCATCGTCGTCTAGAAGTGTAAGAGCTTCCTCTTCGCGACGCAATGCTTACTTGCATCGCCGTTTAATGGGACCCTCTACCGCCATTGGCGGAAGAATGGCTTTGGCTGCAGGTTTTCGTGGTTTTTCAGTACCTTCCTGCAAATTTTACCATAACGGCCTAGAGTTGCAGGAAAACGAAACGACACTCACAGTGTTTAACGATCAAGAAGCTAAACTTATAATCGATAACGTTAACGAGGATATGGAAGGTATTTATACATGTTTAATTCAGGGACAACAACAGGAACCCATTGCCACTTCCACTGTGGTACATTTTGATCGAACGACAAGCTCACGCATCGAAATACCCGAAATCATCAAACCTTTACCGGAGATGATTAAATGCAAGGAAGGCGATACGATAGACCTGAGTTTCCAAATGAATTGTCAACATCCTTACACCTACATATGGACAAGGATAAATAAAACTTGGCATAGTGAAACGATATCAGAATCACAAGATTTTAAGTAAGCGAAACAATTGGCATTTCTTACATCACACGCTATAGTTTAAATTTTGATCAATATTTCAGTTACATTGATCATGGTAATGGTGTCTTATGCTTACGCATCTACGACGCTTTGGACATCGATTCCGGAATATACACCTGCGACGTTATTACCTCCGAAGGTTATAAATGCTCTACGTGTACCGCTTTACACATCGAACCTGTAAACACTCTGACTACGCCCAACGACTTAATGGTTTTGAAACCACCGTTGCCTGTATTGGCGAGAATTGACGATAATGTAACATTTTGTGCCAGAGTTTATCCAACAACCGCAACAGTTACGTGGTTTGTCGGTGGCCATAGGATTGAAGATGACGGCGCAGATGAATTCACTGTGAGTCTATGAAGACAACAACTGCATTATTTTGATTAGAACGATAGCAAAATAGGTACGAGGTGTTATTGCTTAGGCTGTGGTGAATAGTCTTTATCTTTCAAAAGGCATTGTAGTGACAACCAGTGCTAATCAGAAAACTCACAGTACGTTTTATTTTTGATGATGCAATAAAGATTCATACACGTTTTCCTTATCGCTTTCTGCGGTCAGACATGTTGTTGTCGGTATTAAATCTCAACCGATTCTCAAGGGATATGGTTCGAAACCGTTTAACTAATTTGGGATTATCGAATGTCCAGAAATGTCCTTTCTCTCGAAGAGTCGAGCTCGGCAGATATATTAGCATCGCTACACCAATCAAGTAGGTTTGCTCCGCGCTAAAAACAATAGTTTCGATATGTTTTGAAGACATCTTTGTACTTTTAAAGCTTTATCTAGATGAAATTTATTTAATTTCAAAAAGTCGATCCACGCCTAAAATTGCACCCACTTAATGGACGTTTGTTTGCCCTAGTGTATGTATATAAAACATATCACTTAATTAGGCTGCGGGATGGCTTGTAGATGTCGCCGCTGTAGGCGAATCCATACAATCTTTAGTTAGCATAAACCTTCAAATGAAATGTGTACACACTTCATGGTATTTCGGCCATTAGTTTACCACTTACAGTTGTTTTTGAAAACGCTCCACAAGAAATTGAAGTTTCAGCGAGCATTAAGGTTTCAACACGTGGACGTATCTAACACGCAGAAGTACTTTAGATAAAATCACCTTTTATTATACCAACCGATTCAGGAAATGATTCTGAGACTATCTGACTGAACTCCGTCCATGTAAATTTCTGCTTAAGCTACAGGTCGCAATTTTTTAAGATATTTTGAGGAAATTTGGTACACAGACGTGTCTTCGCCCAAGGGCAAACGCTATTGAAAATGGTTTGGATCGATCCACTTTTTCGACCACTCCCCATATAACGCCCTATTCTAAAAAATCGTTATATGGAAAAAAATTGCAATAGTATTTCGATTTCTAAACTGATATGAATACTTTGAACAGGATGGGGAAATTTTTTCAACTGTCCCTCGTATAATGAAAACTGAAGTTCATATGACAAGAAGTCTAATTTTCAATGCTTCATGATAAAAATCAGATCATAATAAAAATGTAAGATACGAAGAATTAACTGTACCAACTTTGGACCATCCTACGTATAGATGTTCACAAAAATTGAATCTTTGTAGGGTAGAAAAGTATAAACCGTAATAAGCTGCGATGAAACTCAAACCATAATAGTAACTTAGATAAACAAATTCGCTGTATATCGTAGGGCATTTAATAACCGACATAGCCCGACCATAATATATGCACTTGTTTACAAATACAAAAGTATTTATGCATTTATTCTGATACGCAATATATATAATATATACGCATTATACATTTGTATACACATATATAGAGGTGCGTAATATTAATACCGTGCTGACCGATATCCTATATATGTATTATATATAAGATATATACGAGTATACATATCTATATACTAGCACGTGTACAGGTTATCGAGAAGAATGGAAAATATTTGCCTTTGTAAAATGCTTTTGAAATACAAATAAAAGCATTATAGTCAGACAAGGCTGGCCCTTAAACACCCGGAACCCACTTCACCTAATAATCACCATTTATTTTCATGATGAGATACCAAAAATTATATCTCGTGTTCATGTAAAAGCATACTTGTCATGGTAGCACGTGGAAGAGGGTCTAAAACGTTCACCCATAGACGTGGTTTTAAATCCAGTAAATTTAATCTTCTTCTTATAAAGCTTATTACTATTCACTCGTTTTCATCATAAATATTACTACCGAGACCTTGTTGCCACATAAACGCTTAGTTCTCACCAGTACACTTACACAGGAGTGGGGTGAACAAATAGACCCAGATAATTCCAATTCAGTACAATTGATTATAATCACTGACCAATTCTCACTTTAAAATATCAAAAGTTAGACTGTTTTGCCATGTAAAGGCGTACTTTTCGATGGAACGGGGCCGATTCAACTCAAATTTGAAAAAATCGAATTGTTTTTACCCAATAATTGTTGTAATAATAATTTCATATGAGACCTTTTTCAAAACGAGCGTTGGCGCGAAAGTGATCCGAGCAAATCGATTTTAATAGGGTGCATCCCTGGGTCGAAACATGCCAGCGCAGTAAATTTTATGAAAATATCTCAAAAGTTGCCACTTGTAGATTGAACACAAAAATACATGAGAATATATTAGACGGACAGATGGACAGACATGCTTAAATGAATTCAGAAAATGATTCTGAAGTCTTGAGTCTATTTTATCTGGTTGTTACATACATTCGAATAAATTTAAGAAGCACAGTACCACTACAAGTGGTGTATGTTCGAATTTTAGTGAAAAACGTCGTCAGTAAACATTTCCTCTCCTAACCTAATATATATGAGACAATATGTGTACACATCTGAAATTCCTGGTCAAGTGTTTGCTTTTAAGCTTTCTTTGCTTTATGAACATTTGATTTTTCTTATAATACATTTTTTGGAAAAACTTATCTCCTAAAATTATTATTTCAACAACATTTCTTTAATTTTTGTACATTTTCTATTTACCTTTTCAAGCAGATTCGTAGTCATTGCAAGTTTAAGGTGAAAACTGACCTAAAGTGTAATTTAATGCATTATTAATGTATTGGTTATGGGCTTGTTGTATACATGGCCTGCGTGCTTTGCATACAAAATTTTCAAAAATTTCTGTTTATTTTTATTTATTAAATACAGTGAGGTACTCGTTTTGAATAATACATAGAGATCACTCCGACAAATGTATAAGGCTTTGATGGAATTTTTTCATTACAAGAAAAGACTGTGCATTAGAAAAACTCTTTTGAAGGGTAATTATATTTTAGAGGCAAAAAAGGCGCGCTTTCTTTTCGCCCTTCAAATTACAATTCTTTACATTAGCTTGCAGGAATTCTGCTGGGATCGCGGATCCGCATGGATAGCTATCTAGGTAAGAATTGCGATCACTAAGTCAGTGTTCGCGGGTTCACATCCCAAGTGCGGCAGAGTTTACTTTACTAGTGGCTGTGCAGAGTAATTAGGCAGGCATAGCATTTTCCGATTGGTCGCATTCCTATTGGGATGCGGCCATCTTGCTATCTTCCATTCTTTCCTCACTTCTTGCTGACTTGACCATCACCGTGTTACACTTATGGGTACATCCCACGGACGATTGGCTCATATTAAAAAAAAGGAAGAAAATTTCTTCTTCTGTTCCACTTACAACCTGGTTTTAGACCGTGTTCGATATTGAAATGCAAAGAGTCTTAAGTCCCTTATTATTGGAAATAGCCAATCGTCCAAAAATGTTTAGAGCACAGTCTGCTTTAAAAATCTTTTCGCTTTGTGCTTGAAACGGAGGAGGGAAAGAGAGGAAGGCATTTGAAAAAATGAAGGGAAAGAAGAAAAAGGCCGGAAGAAAAGAGACATGCAGACGGACAATCATTACGAATTTTAATTTAAATCCTACATCCTTTAACAAATCATGACCAAGTAATCGCAAATGTGTATTTTCGGTAAGAATCAAATCAAACTGCTGGGAGTAGGTAGTTACCCCCAATAAGGCATGCAAGCCTTCAATAGTTTTCGATGACTTTCGCGGTCGATTGAAAATAATTCCCGCAAAAAGAGACTTCACTGTGATTCTGTGGGAAAGCTTTAATGGGGATACAATTGACAAAGTGAACGATTGGGAATATTACAAAATCAACCTAATATTGAAGAGCATTTGTAAGAAGCCACAGTAAACAGTAAAATACAAAATAAAAAAGTTACACGAAAAGAGAAAAAAAAATTAATTTCGACCTAAATTTAATACAAAATAACTGCTTTTTTGTTTTAAATGCAAACTTTATAAGTATATATATATACTTTATACATATATATATATATATATATATATACATACATATATATATATATATATATATATATATATATATATAAAACTTTATATATATATATGTATATATATATATATATATAACTTTATATATATATATATATATGTATACATATTGTAAGAATGCATGATTGTGTTATTAACAGAGCCACGCACGCATTCAATGAAGTAACAATAATAGCTATGCATAGGTGTACATATGTAGGTATTATAGACGGTTACTATATACCGCAAACAAAAAAAAAACAAAAAAGCAAAAAAACAAAAAATGAAAACAAAAAACAAGCTGAAGGTATTTCACAGTTTTAGGTTTAATAATCGAATCTGTAAATTGTAAACATTAGTAGCATCTTAAGCTTTTTGGCAGACGCATCTTCTTCTTAAAAGAAAGCGATTTGTAACGGTCCCACTTTTATAAAATATTTATTTAACTTTTCAAAAATGGTAAAAGTGAGTGAAACATTATCAAATCTCATTATTATTATTAGAATAATTAACCTTTTGTTTCGTTTTACACGTGATTCATTCGCACAGCAAAAGTAATGCAATGTTTTTGTACTTTTTGGCATTTAATCGCTTACCTGAAATAGTGAAGAATATGTTGACACAAAAACCTTTTTTGCATTTTCTAATCACTGTCCGAGAATTGAGCGATAACCCTAATTAAAAATTAAAGTGCTTCATGTGATTGAGGAAGTACCGGGAGGGAGATGGGTGTTTGTGAGATGTGTGTTCCAATCTGTTTTGAATATTTTTTTTTTTTTTTTTGAAACCACTGCACTCCATAACTTTGCATTTCATTGCGGCAATGCTTTGCGCGTGGAAGCAAAACCGCTTTCGATAGTCCTTTAAATTTCGAAGTCTTATTGATTCTTGATATCAGAGCATTTACAGGGCTTACGCAAGAATATCGCGAATATTTTCATGTCATTAACTGATGATTTCATCTACTATATGATACGAACGAAATAATTATTTTGTATTCTTCTAATTGTAAAGACGGCAGACAGAAAGGCAATCGCTAGGACACTTTTTACAAATTATTTCAGTGTTTCATAACAGCAAGGACTTGCGTCAATCTTTAGATCAATGTCCGCTGTCTTATGGTGTCTTTGCTGCGTTGTCTTTGTATTTTCCATTTAAACCAATAGAAGGATCGATCAGCTCTGGACGTAAGGCAATCGCTAGGACACTTTATACAAATTATTTCAACGTTTCATGACAGCAAAGACTTGCGTCAATCTTCAATCAGTGTCCGCTGTCTTATCTTGTCTTTGCTGCATTGTCTTTGAATTTGCCATTTAAACGAATAGAAGGATCGATCAGCTCTGGGCGTGCTTATGATTAGATTACTTTCGTCATTACCTTAAAAACACTGTCAGGTTTTCAATTTTTGTTTTAAGTATTACAAGACTGAGAGTTCCGGCCTCCTGTTATAAATTATTGATGAAGTTATCTTCAACTTCGCTATTTAAACCAAAAGAAGGGTCATCTTTTTACCTAATCTCGGCATACTTATGGGTATACTACTCTGATTATTATATTTTTGGATTAAAACTTCAAAAGCATCGTCAAGATTCCACTTATTATTTTAAAGATTATGAGATCGAGAGTTTCGGCAGCCGATACGCAGACGAACGAATAAATACTTTCTTAAAAAAACTACATTTAACGTACTAAGGAAAAAGATCGTGGCGTTTTTTTAAACACATGACTTTGGAGTCTATTAACACTAAGCATGCCCAACCATACGGTAGAGCGTTTTTGAAAGTTGACAACCCATAGATTCTCGAAAACAAATTATTATGACGTTTGTTAATTGAATTAGGAATAAATCGGTTTTGAAAATCATCCAAAATTCTGATAAAATTCGCTATATTTTGCAATAACGTTTCGATGAACTTTTTTGCGAAGCGTTGTTTGGAAATTTGCTTATGAACGAAAAGCGTTAGTATAATCGAGAGCACACAAATCGTTTGCTTGTCACTGTGCCGCGCTCTGCTCTGCTGATCATTTGTGCATATTTCACTTTATAAGCAATATTTTAGTACCGCAATCATATAATGTTTTCATTTTCAATAAATCCAACCACTCTTTAGATATTATCGAGAAGCAATATTTGCTTAGTGGTACTCTTATCAGCATTTCCCAATGACTCAAGTGAAAAAAACATTAAATATTTTAACTTATTCTTACTTCACACTTCTTACTTACTTACCCACTTACTTACTTCCTACGTACAGAAGCTATAACCAGTTGTTTGTAAATAATTTATTATTATTCCCATCTTCGAAGGATGAGAAAGTTGTGTTGAAATGTTTGCAACACCCAGAACGCCTCTTCGAGGACCCCACAAAGTGTATATATATTTGATCATCATCAAATTCTGTATCGATTTAAGCATGTCCGTCGTTTCGTCGGTTCGATTGTCCCTCTGTCTGTTTGTTGTAAACATACTCCCGAGCGCACAAAAATAAAGCTATCGACTTTAAATTTGGCAAAAATATTGGAGCTTCTAGTACGCAGGTTGCTATCGAAAATGTGCCAAATCAGTCGAAGGACATGCTTACAGTGCTATGTAAACTGAAAACATCTTTATGTTTAACGAGTAATAAAAAATTGATTTTTTGCTCATTATTTATAAACTGCAACTGTAGTACTTGTACAAAATCAGAAAAATCCACCACGCCTACACAATATTACAGTATATCAAAATGTGATTGCTTTTCCGGACCTTTGTAACGTGCTGAAGGAAGCGCCAAAACCCCCTTAAAGTATACAAATTGTCGGCTAGTTTTAAATTCGGAATGCATGTCTATCTGTCCATCTGTCCGCCTGATCAAATTGGCAATATCTTTGGTGTTCCATTCGCAAAAGTGAAGATGTGGCCTACAAATTTGCCTACAAAAGCCTACGACGCCCACCCGACACCTTTGCTTTCCGTGGTTGTTGCTCATTACTCATAAACTCCAACAGAAACACGACATAAATTTCCACTTTTGTTCTTAAAATAGAAAAACCAGCTACGCCTATCCAATATTATAGAATATGAAAATTTGGTGCTTTTCCTGTTGTTTAGTCTTGTTCAGATTCAGATATAAGAGATTCGACCACGATCGAGTATAATTTTTATACTTGTTTACAGATTATCTGTTATCGTATTCTTATCAGAATATATTGAATATTATCAACAACAAAATTTCAAAATTTATCACAATTAGCCTCAGTTTCAGAATAAGGGCTTGCTTAATAATCTTCTTTTGTTAGCAGAGTCATAATCAAAAAGACTTCGGATTTCGTCATAGGCGCTAGTAAATAAAACATAAACGAAAGAGAATTCAAGTCAAGTCATTCTCTTTTTTGATTGGATTTTAATCTCTTTTGATTAATGAAATTGAGTAGTGAAGAAGTGAATGTGAAAGAGAGAGGGAGAGCATCACCATAGCATTGATTAATATCGTAATATCGTAAATAAGATCAACATTTTTTTTCTTAATCTTATACACACATGTGTAGATTTTCTTTATTGTTTTTCTTTCTTTTTAATTTTTCACTTTGTTGGGGCCTGGACGTGAGGGTATGCGCGTGTGTGGCTATGTGTGTGTGTGTGTGTGTGTGTATGTGCGCGTGCTAGTGCATGCAAATATTTTAAATTATTTTTTATAGCCCGTAAATACAAATTTATTGAAATTTATAAACATTCATTCCATCGACGAGAGCGAATCAGCGAATCGCAAAAGTTCGACTCAAGCAAAAAAGAAAGGAAAGAAAAAATAAATAAATAAATAAGAATAGAAAACATATAAAAAAAAGAAGGAGCGTGTGTGTGGTGCAGTTAATTGCAAATAAAGAAAATTGTATTATTTTCAATTCAATTCAATAACTAACGAACAGCGGCGGCGGTAACTAATTGTTCTATTTATTTAACACACATTTGTGTAACGAGACAATCATTTATTTTAAATAAATACCCTTTTTATTATTGTTGAAAATTGTTATTAAAAAAAAAAAAAAAACGAAAAAACTTTTCAGTTGGAAACTTCTGAAGCAGATGGTGTTCGTATGCTACACATAAACAATGTTAATTTAAATCATAGTGGTGAAGTGCAATTAAGTGTTAATCAACCGGGCAAATCTACAACAATACCAACAGCAACAGCGACGACATCTTCCACATCATCTTCATCATCATTTTCGTCATCATCGGCAGTCTCCGCTTCAACATTGAAAGTCTATACTAGTCTGGCGGTATTGCCGCGATCGAGCAATTTTTTCGATAATCATTCAGGCCCAACTTTAGTCGAAACTCAATTAACGACAACAACAAGCAGTAGCAACAGCAATAGTAAAGGAGACATCATTCGGCAACCGGCATATGTGTTAGAAGGACCTAATGACTGCACCGCTTTAATTGGTGGTTGTGTACGTTTGTCGGTGATATTTGAAGGTGTTCCGAAACCACAAATTACTTGGTTTAAAGCGGTAAGTTTTGTTTTTTTTTTTCGTTTAAATAAATTATTCATTTGACGTCACAGAATAACAGAGCAAAATATAAAAAACATACTGCATATGTGCGTTACCACCACTTACCATTTATGGCTTATTTGATTCGATTTGTTTAACGATAACTGCAGTATTTTTTTTTTTATTACTTTTTTGTTGTTGTTGTTATGCATTACCTGTCAATTAGATGCTGAGTATGGTTAAAATAAGTGTAAGGGCCTACATTTGAAACAACATAATTGCATATAACGAGCAGTTGTATATAATGTAATGTATTAAATTACGCGCCATCTCAAATTTTGAAAAAAAAAAAATCATCAGCCTACAGTGCAGATAATGGGTGTATGATAAATTTCAAGGTTTGTTTTTTCCATTTATATTCAGTTATCGACTTTTGTTAGCGCTTCGAAGCCTACGTCTTTCAACAAATACATCTATAATAAATTCTTAATTTCATGAAAAAACAATAATAAAATATTTGACATTTGACGTCTTGACGTCTTCTAGAAACAATAGAAGGAAGACTCTTTGTATTCGCAACTAAGAAAAGTTTCTAATGCCTTTTTATAAGAAGCCTTACCGCGGAAACTACGCAACCCCTATCAAGATGAGCTGATGATCATTTCTTTTGTATAGTTGTGATAAATAGTTTCGATAATAGTTAGAGATTATATGCCTGGTTACAGGCAAGTAAGTGAAGCTACTTTTATTTGCATACAATCCTTTTGTATGGATACCGCAGGACAGAAGACATATTGAATTTGTCGAAACTTTTTTAATTCTTAGGAGAAAATGTTAAAGATCCTTAAAGTATGTGTGTGCGTATTCTTGAAAAATATTGAATTCCGAGACTATCTAGATATAATACAGATCCGTTTGTCTGCAGTTTTCCTTCTGATCCATGCGCAAAAATTAATATGTCGCCTTCTAACAGGGCAAAGATTATATTGCAAGCGTGCTGGTATGTTGGTATTGAAAAAGTGTCAAACCGGTCACAGGCCTACAGCATAACATATACTGGCCACCCCGTGTCTTTCAAAGCAAGCAAAACTGGATATTATAACAAGATATAAAAAATAACAGGACCCTATATGGGTGTGTAGAAAATTGCGAAAGATCAGCCTTCTCGTCCCAATATGTAGAGTAAGAGTCTTGTTTCGAAGGTGGATATAGAAAATTGTGATGGACATAAAAAATTCGACCGCAGTTGAATAGAATTCTTACTTGTTTTATTTTGATATTTCCACCTAAGTGCATCCGTCGGCCATTGTCAGTGAACATCCGATTGCTTGCTTAGATTGGATGAAAGCAGGAAGACTGGTATCATTACTTACTGTTAATGCAAGCATTGTAAGCTTCGCTCCTTTTTCTTTATTTTTAACGATGTAAACGTGGATGACCTTTTTCCTCTCATCAATCAATGACTTATGACGCGTTTAAAGAAATATTGAACGCATTCACCTTGAAGTGCCTGTCGGAAATATATTTTCTTAAGGTCTGAAGTTTTGTTTTTTTTTCTTATCACCTTAAACGACTCCAATTCGAACTTCAATTGATGCAATTCTGATATTGAGTGAATGAATGTAAAAAATGTGGTTTTCTCAATCCCAAATTTTTCATCTGAAATAGTGACAAGCACTACCTTTTGCGGTCTTTACAAATATCAATCATCGCTTGTAACTTCTCTCCACTGTTATTGGTAATAATTTTGACGATTTTGTATTTGTTATTCTCGGGTATAATCGTCTGTTTGAGTGGCCACTGCGTTCAGGATCATATGGTTTCATCAGCAACCAGCTCATAAGTTTTTGTTTTCGACGGAAAGGTGTTGTTGTAATATTTGTAAGGGCAACACTGAATTTGAGCGGTTTTTTTTTCTCTTAATCAACAAAACAGAGTTGCATTGTTTCATCATTTTGAAAATAGGCAAAGTCGCGTCACTACTCTAAACTCCTCTAAATCGTGAGCAAATGTTGGAAAGGCTTGAACTTTTGATGGGCATTATTTGAAAATTTTCCAAAGCATATATGCGTAAGCCGCGAGGCCCCGCGCGCGTTATCGTTCATTTGTCGCATGGTCGTAATTTCGTGTTGACATGTTCTAGTAAACAATTGTTTTAGTTGCTTTGCTTTAATCAATTTTGGAACCGATTTTTGATGGAATGAAAAATTTTTACATGAAATTGATGCAACATTTTTTTAAAGAGAGAAACGACTGTAAAAACCAAAAAAATCGCTTTGTCCTTCATATTTTGTTTTTTGAGGATAAAAGGAACGGTAATAGAATAATAATATTCGGGGAGGTTGTTAAGCATGTTTTTAAGTGCAATAAAAAAATGAAAATAAAAAAAAAACAGTTTTTGAAAATATATTAAAACAATGGTACCATCCACGCGAGTTATCAGCACTGATCTCAACTTGAATCTAAAAAGAAAAAACATCACTTAACGTTCATATTGACTGCTCGAGTATTAAATCTAGAAATCAACAGGTGCAACATCAGGTTGTAACTTCACAACGCGTGCTCATAGCAGGCAGTTGAAAAGCCCGACATTTCAAAGACAAAATTTATTTCAGGCAAGCAACTTTTTGCAAAGCATCCATGAAGGGAGAACATTTGAACAACATGGGAAAAAGGTTCAGAAAGCGCTATAAAAAATGGTTTCCTCTTGCGAGAGCCATTGCGCCGTCGTTCCGTTGATCAAAAGTTAATTGAAAAAGTTTTTTAAGTACCCCTTCATATGTATCAGTATATATACAGAAAAACTTGGTTCCAACAAATTAGTCTATGTTTCGTAAATAAATCCACGGAACCGGTTTCATGCTTAAAAGACAGCATTCCACCCGACTTAGGAGAAAATAAAAGTGAAGTGCATAAAATGTGAAATTTGTTTTTTGCCAACTTTTTGTTCAAATTGAAGTTAAGATAGCACCCGCTTACAAAACAAGACAAAAGTTTAGAATCGGATCTTCGAATATTCGCTGCTAACTTATCTACATCGCACAATATTTGATTACGGAACATAGAACAAATCCATTCACCCGATACTCATCGTGATGTACGATTCATTATAAATTGTGCCGTATATTTTTTTTATATAACATTGAGAGCAGAAATTAGTTCGTTTCTAAGAGCGAGTATAAGGGACGCGGATTAAAATTTTAATTTCTACATTTGTAAGTCGTACAAATTATCATAATAAACGTAACATAGTTCGTGAGACCTTCGATTACGTCCGTAGTTACAAACGAAAAAAAAGTCACTTACGGAAAACTCTACTTCTCGAAGGATATAGTGTTTATGAGTAATGAATATGGGACCCTTTCGATCTCCAAAGCCAAATCACTCTGGTGCAGGCTACGGGAATTATTGCCATCGACGATAAAACTGAACATTCATACCGGCCACATTGAAAGACATCAGATGGTGTATTACGGTTTGTTCCAACCACATGTAAATATCATTAGGAGAAGCTACCACCAAAACCTGATACAATTAGGATGAAAAACGATACCAATATGTCAAAAGTCATGTTATCGTGAGCTTTCAGTCCGAAGCTGAAATCGAAACCGAAACTGAAACTCCCAAAGCTCGCGTACGTAATGTTTGCAGTTCCAACCTGGCATATTCAATTCTCCCCATTTTTATCAGTCGACCTTAGTCATTCCGATTAAGGTAGGCTTTAACACATGACTTATTTTTTTGCTCGAAAGGTGCTTCCGCTCTTACGGCGATATATATAAATATGGATTCTTGTGCGAGTTGGCTCAAAATCCGAAAAGGATTATGAAAATTGCATGCTGGTTGGGGAAATGTAGTTGCCAGCGGTGAACAATGTTCTGCTTAAGCCGTTCATTATGCATTTCATAAATGCATGTTTAACCATAAAACAAGAGGATTTTTACTTCCCAATAATTGCATGTATTCTTCTATTATATGCAATATTTTTAAGTTTTAGCTCTACAGAACGCAACTTTTATTACCGCGCAGGCAAGCAGATCCCAGTACCAGGTCCTAATCCTCAGTGCGTACCAAAGTAAAAATTGATTTGTGTTCATGTGCCATAGGGAAGGCTTAGTATTGGACGATCCTACACATACTTCCCACACACCATACCACCACAGCCCTCTTCCTCTCTTCTTTCTAACAACCATCGCAATGCCTGCAAAGGGGGCATCCCTTAAACGATTGTTTAATCATCTGAAAAGAAAAAAGTTCCGTGTGTAACATCTTGATACCGGAGCTTAAACAAGTACAGATCGTGCGCTCGCTTGCTACGTGCGGACGTGTTTTCCGTAATTTCTCACGCCTTGCTTATCTATTTGGCAATAACGAAAGACACAATTGTAGGTTTATGTTGTTCGCAGTCCTTTTGATAACCTGAAATACATGCAACATAATCAAAATCCTGTCGTAATAAGTCAAAAGCGGAAAGATTGAAGGCATCTGAAGCTGTACAAAGTTGAACAAGTTGAATGCGTCTTATTATTTGACCCGGACCTTTACGTCACATTAAATAATATTTTTTATGTATAATTTGATAACATCTCTTACTTGCTAAAACATTTTCCGCCTTCTTTATATATTGTGTTGTACACATGTTATGTTAGCTTGGAGATATAATCTGGAGTTGCTACCGATGCCGATCGTCGTAAAAGAAACCAATATTTTTTCTTCTTACATTTTTTTTTTTTTTATATTAATTTGCGTCAATTTCTTTTTATTAGCTTACGATATATAACACTTCTTCTTCTAAAGCAAATACGACGTCACACTTAGGCGCCCATGCGTACATACATATACATACACTTATCTTCACTTTTTCCGAGATAACGAAAGTTTACATAACTCTGCCTATCAACGTATCGTAACTGCTGTGTTTCCGTCCCTATGTCAGTTGTTAACATTCTCAATCGAGGTAAAAAACTCAAACTTCCTGCTATTAATAACTTCAGGCCTTCCTGGGATACCAGTTTGAATTTGTAATCGAACAAAAGCCCTAAATGCATTCGTCATAACCGTTGTATGGTAAAATGAAAATATTTTTTTTACTTTATATTTATAGAGAGTACGTATATGAAGCACTTGTTTTGTACAGCACTGTTAACAGATATATAGCAGCAGCGAGTGTTAGGAAAACTATTATCTATATTTAGTATGAGATAGTATCTATGTTTTTATAGGAACATAACTTTGATTTATTTGTCTGTTCTCGTGCTTTTCGTCAACTAAAGAAGAAAATAAACGTTGAATTTTTAAAAAAAAGCAAAAAAAAAAGGTTCCATAAGCACTTTAAAAATGAATTTCGGAGAACAACATGTGTCGTTTTCTTCTTCTTCTTCTTCATTTTTTTTTTGTGTATAAATAAATTATTACAGTTCGTCAGCTATCTAGATTTGTGTAACATCCATCACTTTTGCAGATTAGAGGTTGCGGTAAAGGCGACGTAATAATTTTGATGAAAACCACAAAAGCAAACAAATTAAAAATACATGAATGTTTGTTTTTTGTTTAATTATTGTTTATTTTGTTTCTTTTTCTTATTATTTTTGTTCTTTTTTGTTTATTTAATTGTAAAGAGTCGCCCGATCGTCGAAACATCAAATATTATAATTAATACATCAGCACGTAAATCTGTGCTACAAATTTCTGATATTGCGGCCGATGATAGCGGTAAATATATAGTTCAAGTGATGAATGAGTACGGCAGCGATGTAGCTGTGGCCTCAGTGGCTGTGGAGGGCCCACCGGAACCGCCTAGTGGTAAGCCGAGCATATCACAAGGACCCGATCGCGTCGCTATAGCCTGGTGTGGTCCGCCTTTTGACGGAGGCTGCATGATTACCGGTTTCATGTAAGTTTACAAGAATTTCATTGTTTTGTGAAGATTCGAACAGTGCGTATACTTATATATATTAGGGCGGAAGGTGACTCGTACGTTCGACCGTGCAATGTTTGCATAGAATATAAGTGATTACTTCTTCTTCCCCTTCTTCTACTTCAATTATATGCTCTAATGATCTTTCCTTCCTAAGAGATGTTGACTGCACATATGAAGTACCATATTCCAAAGCCCTGTATGTTGTATTTCGCTCATTTGTGGTTTTTTTAAATTTGTTTATGAATATCTTTATCACATAAAAACAAGTAAAAACACTCTAATGGGTCGCGGCCCATCATTAAATATCCTATACTACCCTGCAGTTATTCACGTAACGGCTTTTCAAAGTAAGGCGTTATATAGTAAGTGGTCGGAAGGCGGTTCGACCAGAACCATTTTCAATAGCGTTCGTCCTTCAGCCAAAACACGTCAATGTACCAGATTTCATGAACATATCTCGAAAATTGTCACCTGTAGATTGAACACAAGCAAACAATACGGACAGATGGACAGACAAGACAAGCTTAGATCGATTCGGACTGTGATACTAAATCCCAAAAAAGTCGGGCTTATAGCAAATCCTTGTGTTTATTCCCTACCTTCGCGCAAACTTAGTATATATTTGTATTACAAGTAACGTAGGGTGTAAGTTATTAAAATTTCTTTCAAAGAAGAAACGAGTGTAAATACTCGCCGTATATAATTGGCTACTAATTCTAAACGTATGTTCAAAAGTTACGCATCACATCGAATAATGTAATTCTCGGAGATCTTGGTTATACCCATCACCGAGGTGAGAGGGATATATTCATTTTGTCAAAACGTTTGCAACGCCCAGGAGGAAGTTTTAGATACTCCATAAAGTATATATATTCCTGATCAGCGCCAAATTTAGAATCGAGTTAAGCATGTCCGCCTATCCCTCGATCCGTCTGTGTAACGTATGTTGTAAACATGACGTTATCGTCTTTGAATTCATCAGAAGCATTGTTTCTTGTACGCAGGTTGATATTTAAAATGGGCTGAATCGGGCGAAGGACAAGCCCACAATACAGTGAACTGATAATACGTCTGTTTTTTAAAAGGAATAAAAAATTGGTTTTTTGCTCATCACTCATAAACTATAACCGATAAATGTACAAAAATTTGAACGCACATTCCATGGCCAATGCTAAATCTGTGGTAAACATTCTCTCATTAGCTACAAATTTGCAAAAGATTTTGCAAGTGACTTAAACTTTTCAAACGACACGACCAAAAAAGTTCAGGCCCTTATGAGATCATAACTTTTAGTTCGAAAATAGAAAAAATCAGGCGTGATCGCAAGCATTAATTTCAGGACAAAAATAGTTCGTCATCATCGCTCTATACATGACATTTGATGATTTTCGCCTTTTTCTGCATATTATTGACTTATTCAGTGTAAACAGACATTGATAATGAAATGCTCACAATTGCATACTCGGCATTCTTCGGCATCGCCTTTGTTGTTTGATTTGAAGAAAGGTGCTGCCAATGCCAACCATATGAATTGACTGAAAATGCCACTTCGAACCGTAGCCCAGCAAAAAAGGAAGAGTTTTACTGTGGCGTATCTCGCATGGTGTCACTCGCGGTGAAGAGCGGATCTACTACGACAAGATCAAGCGCAAAAAGTAATGCATTAATCCAGGAAGGCTATCTACATCGACATTGAAGCGGAATATTCATGGAGTAGTGTATTACGAGCTGCTAAACCCGGATGAAGATTTCTTCTTTTACTGCAGATTTCTGCCGATGTCAATTGAACAAACTGAACTGTTGCTTTAAAAAGGACCACAAATAACGGTTAACAGATGCAAACCAGTCTTCTTACATGGCAACGGTCGGCCACACGTTATAAGAGTCACAGAGTTGTCACTGTCGCGGCTCGAATGGAAACTTCTGCCACGCTCAGCCTGCTCACCAGACATGGCGCGTTTTGATTACAATTTCGTCAGATCGTTGCAGCATGCTGTGGTTGGCACGCGGTTCCGCAAAGTTGAAGAAGTGCGTAAATGGATAGACGATTGAATCGCTGCCAAACCAATATCATTTTTCCAACGCGGTATCGACATGTTGCCAAGAAGTTGGGAAAAAGTTGTAGAAAACTTTGGAAAATATTTTGTTCTACACAATTTTTCTCTATAAATGTCTTCTTCAAGTGAAATGAGGCCACAATTTTTGCAAGCGCCTAATATAAGCGAATGTGAAGCTATTAAAATAGATTTCCTAATTTACTGTCTATATGTTTTGCGAATAAATTTACAAAGCATAGATTTAAAGGCTGCTAGATAACATGGATCGCCTGGCGTACTTGAAATTTGAATCTGCGACCATTGAGTTGTTAGTCGCGATCCCATGCCTACTCAACTAGTCATGCATATGATTTTTTTCTTTTGTATATTTATATATATATAGCTATATTATTTAGAATAGATCCAATAAAGATAATAATGCGGTAAGATCCAGCCAATCGTAACGATAAAACAGTGCAGTGTAAATTTTACGTAAATAAGTGGGTGCTAAACGAAGAAAGTCATTGCATTAACAAAAATAATAATAATAATAATAATAATAATAATAATAATAATAATAATAATAATGATGATAATAATAATAATAATAAATTAATTTGTAAACGGTAGGTCCACTTTATGATAACTTTTGAATCTTCTTATTTTATTAGATTGATTGAGAAGAGGTATTACGAAAGAATGTACGCGATTACTCGCCCTCTTTAGATGTTTTGAAAAAATTTGTTGAATTCAAAATTGAAAATATGGAATTTTAACATCGTCAGGGATAGTTTTGTTACGACTGACCAATGTTGTGTTGACACTTAGACGACGCCTTCGATTGTTATATTTGTGTAACATGTATCTTGTTGGATGGATTTATGTAAATATTGTCATATAAAATGAATTTAAGTTTTAAACGAAGATGGTTTCGTGGATGAATCAACCTATAAAGTCTTCCCTGTTTCCAACCCAAATTACTCGCGTTTAATGTTCATATTGTTTTCTAATGATAATCTGCTCTAATCAAAATGTAAGCCGAGATATTTCACATAATTATTCATAAGAATTATTCAGCGTGTGAAGGTTGCATGTGTACATTTTGATAGCATTCATATTGACATTTCATTTATCTACCCGAAGTGACGTTTCGTTGAGATGATTTTGTAATTCAAAGAAAACGTTATTAGGGTCACTAAGTGGAAAAAAAAGTCGCTATGTTATTTGCATATGTTGTGGTTAAAATATCGTCCAGAGTACCACAAGTGAACATTTTATAGAGTATTGGACTTAATACACTTCCCCAAGCTTCTACTGTATATATTGTTACGTAGATCGTCTTTCGTGATGTTACGTTATTTATTCAACTTGCTATCGAGATTAAGTTCGTACCTATGAGTTGCGATTTTCCAGGATAGTATAGATTTTGTTTACAATTCTTAGGAAATCTATTTGCAAATTATTTACAGGAACGCATGTTTACAACGCTTTAATTCCCCTTCTGACCTTGTTCGTTCGAACTCTAGACTCGACTCCCTTCTTCCTTCTCTCTTTGACCAACTACTCGACTTACTTTACGTTCCGCAAATATTCTCTTTATATAACCATACACAAGCAAGTTACCATTACCTAAATTCATCGCGACATTGTTTAATCCGTTAATCCGTTTTTACGTTAAATTTCTACCAATTGTTGTTAATCTTTCCGCCAGTCGCTTGCTACAGAACGCTGGTTCTCTTCGGCGATGGGGGTCCTTTCCTTGGAGAGTTATTGCGAGCGTCGGGAGTCCTCTGTGTGCCGACTTCCTCACCACGTAGTCAACTTCAAAGGAGGCCCATACGGCTGTGAAGGGGGCTAAAGATAATGAAGTGTGACAAGGTGCCAGGCGTATACTGGGTTGATTACTTCTCATTGTACAACACATCCAAGGGGGAAAGTCGTTAGGTGGCTTCCCAGGAAGTATGGATAATCCGAATGCAAGTGTGGACATAAGGACACCCATAAGTCTAAAGCATTATTTAATAAAACTATGGAATCCAAGGGAGTCAGGTTGCCCGCTCACTCAATGTCACGATTATCTGTTTAGGCGGGTAGGGGCGCCTACGGTGGCTTAACATATACCTAAGAATTAGTGCTTGCAAAGATCGCTAGGGGGAAAACGTGCACTTATATGCAGCATGTAAGAAACTTCGGTGGAATTTGGTACATACACTCATGACTTGAACGAGTTCACGAATGATTGTTTGCCTGATAAGAAGGGTATTTATATGCTTGTCTTAAATGAAGAACGCAAATGGATTCAACCGATGACCGCTTGGGTGCGGCCTTTCGAGGAGTGCTTCTGATGGCTGTGGTATCTCCAAATGGAAGCGCATTAAATAGTTAGAGGTGCTTGATAGGGCTAGCACTGGCCAGAGGGGAAAATTTGGACCGTACCCAAACTTTCATTTTGGACTTTAGTTCGTGGAACAGGCTCTCTCACCTGCAAGGTTGTCTTGCAAGGCTGAGGGGTAACCTAAGTCACTCTTAATTTGCCAATGGTGCTAAGAAGCTCGTCTGATAAAGTTTCATGGCAAATGCAGACGTTGACAATTGACATAATGTGCAGGTAGCTCGTAACGTGCCATGAATGTGTGCTTAGTGTTCTCCCCTTTCTTTAGAATTCGTTTTCCTGGAAAATCGACTAATTTTCATGAAAACTCAAATCATCAAAAGTGTGATTTTCGTAACGAAATTTTAAATCTCTCATTTTTCCTCCTTAGCATGCATGACAAGGCCAGTTTTGCAAATAGGATTTAATTACGAAGTACATTAGTGGTGGAAAAAATTGTTTTCCCTTCGAAAGTCTTTGAGCCTGTGGACTATAACTGAATACACAGCAGTAATTTTTATTTTCATTGATCGCTTTGATAAGCAAAACGATGCGGTGACAATGCATTGCGGTATCAGGTTTATTCCCGAACTCGTATGAGAAGGACTAGAGGATTAACAAGTTTTTTGTTTTAAAACAAAGCAAGTTATATATATATATACATCCTTTCGAATTGGTCTCTGTCTGTCAGCTTAAAAGTGTTCTGTATTCTATTTGATGATTATTGATTTGATATTTAAAATGTAATTTTAGCATCGAGATGCAAGAGCTGAATGATGCGAATAAGGAAAACGAAAGAAATTGGCTAGAAATCGCTAGTGTTGTGGACTCTTTGGCTTATACTGTTAAAAATCTGAAACCAGGGTGCACATATCGTTTTCGTGTCCGAGCCGAAAATGTACATGGTCGCAGTGAACCAAGTATGGCCAGTGAATCGGTACAAATTTTTGAAAAAAGGGAAGAAAGGAACGAAGGTCAGTTAAAAATGTTTGCCAAATTGAAAAACAAAACAAAATTATTTTCAATTTGTTATTGCTGTTGTCTTTGAAAAGAATTGCAAAATCCGATTTATATCAAATCTGGCGGTGAATTTAAGGAACGTTTCGATATAATTGAAGAATTGGGTAAAGGACGTTTCGGTGTTGTTTATAAGGTCCAGGAAAAAGAAGAACCGAGAAGAATTTTAGCTGCGAAAGTTATAAAATGCATTAAATCACGTGACCGGGTTAAGATACAAGAAGAGATATCTATAATGAAGTCTCTGAAACATCCTAAACTTTTACAATTGGCCGCTTCATTCGAAAGTAATCGAGAAATTGTAATGGTCATGGAATAGTAAGTTAACACATAATCTTGTATATATATATATGTTTATATATATATATAGACAGAGAGAGAATTGCAAGACAAGAAATAATGAATGAAAATTTATTGCATGATTTCTCTTCCAGCATTACTGGCGGTGAATTATTTGAACGTGTAGTGGCCGATGATTTCACACTAACGGAACGTGATTGTATACTATTTGTTCGGCAAGTGTGCGAGGGAGTGGCTTATATGCACAGTCAATCTATAGTGCATTTGGATTTGAAACCAGAAAATATTATGTGCAAAACTCGTACTTGTCATCAAATAAAAATTATAGACTTTGGTTTAGCTCAACGTTTAAATGCAAGCACACCGATCCGCGTCCTTTTCGGTACACCAGAATTTATACCGCCCGAAATTATCAGCTATGAACCCATAGGCTTTCAAACAGACATGTGGAGCGTTGGAGTTATATGTTATGTATTGTTAGTGATGCCTGAACTATGTTTACAAATCTGAGACAAAATTAAGTAACTTTCGTTTGTGCTCACTATGTAGGCTTTCTGGTCTTTCACCTTTTATGGGTGATAGTGATGTGGAAACCTTTGCCAACATTACACGGGCAGATTATGATTTCGATGATGAAGCTTTTGATTGTGTATCACAGCAAGCGAAAGACTTCATTTCAAATTTGTTAGTGCACCGCAAGGAAGATCGTTGGTCGGCCGAAGAGTGTCTCGAATCTCCGTGGCTTAAACCGGGCCGTTACGATGAAAATTTAGCCACGACGAAAATTTGCACCGACAAATTAAAGAAATTCATTATAAGGCGAAAATGGCAGGTAGGTTTCGCGCTTAAAAGCGCTTAACAATTTTATAACAAGTACGCTATACGTGCCTGCCTAACCGCTATACAAACATTTCAAATAATGAAATTAATATGCACGAATAAGTGTAAGACCAAGTAAAGAAAAAAAAAAAACAATGCTAGGTAAAAATTATACGATCAGGCAGAAAATTACTCCGCTATTGACTCGATAGACTTAAGTTAACTGTACTCAGAGTAAAAACTTAAATGAACCAGTGCATGCCTAGAAAATGAGTTCAAACAAACTGTTCATTCCCGGAACAATTGATAACATTGAAGGAGAGCCAGTAGCTGTTTAACTACTTTAACGGTGGGCTACGGCCAAGCCAAGTAGTCAAATATACAGGTAGTTGGGGGGCGCAACTATGACGTTAGCTTATCTGGTATGCGGTAAATCATACTTTAATTACGACTGCTGTGTGTGGTCGTCGTGAGCATGCGTTCTTATCTCTTTCCCCTCACTTCTTTCTGACCATCATCGTGTTACACTTACAGGACACATCCTTTGAATGACTGATCATAAGAAAAGCAATTGTTTTGATTAAAAGAACATAACACATCACAAACTAATTTCCGTCAAGTCGACGGGCTCCACATTTCGCATATAACTCATGACTACATGAACGCATTAAACGTGTGGGTAAGGACAGGTACTTAAGCCCATATATATATTATCTTTTTATTTTTTTATTGTTTTTTGTTATGTTTTCTTATGGTTTGGAATGTTGCTTTCTGTTTGATGTTTTTAACGAAAAAAAAAAAAAAAAAACAAAAAAAGAAAACTGGTAACGCTATACGAGCTTTGGGACGCTTGGCCACTTTATCCGCTTCTCGCCGCAATTCCGCAGCGTCTAATTCCGGTTCATTGCCATGTAGCCCACGACCTTCCATATCAGGCATTTCATTGTTCAATCCCAACATCTCCGTCCAAATGAGTTCATTGCATGAAGAAGAAGATAACTTCAGCATTGAGTTGCCCCCGCACGAAGTCCTCAAGCGACCAGTGACAAGTGGGGCCAGCTTTAAAATCTATAAAGCCCGCGATAAATCTCAATGCAGCGAACGCAGCGATTCTGGTTATAGTGAATGCTCAAATTGCAGTGCAGCCGGTAGCATTCAGTGCCATTGTTCTTTCAAAGATTACGAAACGAAAGATTTTGTGGATCATCCGCCAAAGGATGTCAATTTATTAACACATGACTTGCTAAAGAAAAAACTTGAAGAAATAGCTCATCAAAGCGAAGCTCAAAGAGAACGTTGTCCAGAAGCTGTTAAAGAATTGGAGAAAAATCGTATTTTTATGAAAAGCGCTGCCGAGAATGTAGTCAAAGATGCTCAAAACACGATCAAGCATGACTTTGTTAAAAGAGAGCTAAGCCCTACAAGTGCAAATGCGACAACGACGACGCCCATAATGCTGTCCGACTTCACTAATACAGTTAAAATGCGTAAGAAGTCATTGGAGAACAATGCGCACAAAGAGAAGCCTAAGCCCGCGAAAGCCAATATCTACGATACACCCGGTAAGGTTAGCATGCTAAAGAGTAAATTTAGCGATTTGATACGACAGGAACAAGTGAGTAATAACGCCACAACTACGCCCATTTCCTCCAACAAGCACAGCAAAGATTGCATGGATTTCTTAAAGCTTAAACGTCAAGATTACATTGATGCTTGTCATGATAAAAGTAAAAGCAACTAAAAACTTACAATTTAATGAAATTGTAAAATATTGTCTTTTATAGCAAGCTCTTCATCATCCACTCTTAACTCAAGCGGCCAACAAACTCAACAATCTATCTCTTTGCCAAATACACCCCTATCCACACGCAGGGTACGCAGCAACAACAAGAGCTCATGCTACACAGGACAACACAGTCCAGTCGCCACAACAAATGTGTCTACTTTCCGGTTAAGTGAACGCGTTAGAGAAGTAACCGATCGTTTAGCCCAACAACAAACAATATGCACAGAGGCCAGACGCAATAACAACACCACTTCATCGGCAACACATCATCATCACCAGCAATACCAGCAGCAACGTAAAGACCAGAAAAATTCCCCGCCAATAACGAATCGAAAGAAATTTATAGCCACCTAAAACTTGAAAATTTACTAAATACTTTCCCTTTTACTTTTGTTCTTTTCTTTTTAAGTAGAATCTAGTTTGCATGACATTTCTAGTAAGTTTGTATTTAAAAAAAAAAAGAAGAAAACTTAAAATTATATTTTTTTTGTTTAATTTTTAAATCCTTTATTATGAAGTCAAGAAAAGTGTTTATTGTAATTTTAAAATGAATGCTCGAATAAAGAAAAACAAAAATTAGACTCCTAAGGAACTATAATGCGGTTACTTTACTTTATTTCAAAAAAAAAAAACTCCGCCAAGCGACATTGAAATTAGCTCATCTTTTGAATTAAAAATCCCCTTCCCCTTTCATAGAATAAGATGTAAGTTCCACGTTGAGCGTCAGAATAAACGAACGTAGATAAAAGGCCACTTCTTGTGTGTAGCATATGGCATATGGCTGGGCGAAGATAAGCCTTAAAAACCATACCCGTCACTGAAACATGTGGAATGAAACGCAATGCTTTTGCAACCGCGAAATTACTAGCCAGTGGCCTACAGTCGGGAAGAGACCATACTCGATCGACGCAATAATAAATGTCGATAATTAATTGCAAGATGTCCATAATTAATTTCAAGAAGAGGTTTTAGAGTCATCACGAACAGTGTACCGTAGGTCGTTGAAGGTAAATTTCGCAACAGAGGTATTTTGAAAAAAATTAAAGTCCGTTTACACCGCCTAGTCAAAAAGCACTCTTAAGTGATTGTTGTTGTTGTTAAAAAGCTTGTGTAGCTACTTTCCTTGGAAGGCCCAGGTGCGACAGTCTTGCTCTTTCCTTCTATGTAGACAAATCGTCGCGCCCATAATTTATGTGAACAATTTATGCTTAAACGGAGAAACATTGAGTGATAGCTATACCCTACTCGGCTTACGGTATGCAACACCTACAAGAACTTAAGATAGATCCACCGATCCGCAGGGCCATCTATCTGTCCGTCCGTCGAATGTTTGGCCAGGTCAATTTGTGTTCAACCTTCTAGGAAAGGACCCTATTGAAAAGAAGTTTTAGTAAAATCTGACCATTTCGATGACCACTTCTAGGAAAAGAAGTTATATGGAACCGATAGATTAGCTTTTGAACCCCATTCCCGATAAATGTTCCAACGAAAAGTAAGGATTCGTATGGCAAAACAGTCTAATTTGCAATATTTAGTGATGGAAATTAGTTCACAACAGCAGTTTTATTTCAAAATTGGGCAAACTTAGATCATGTGGGCCTATTCTTTTGACCAAATTCTTTGTAAAGTTCTTGCGGACGTAATTTCTTGTATGTCAACAAAGTACAAAAGTAGGTAAAGAATAGTAAGACCGTTAGCAAGGAAATGAAAATTTGCTGAATTTGGATTGCATTAACATATTGGCCACATATGTGTTTAGGTTTTTGTACCCGTCACCGAAGTATGGGGCTTATGTATTGGTTCTGTCAAACGTTTGCAACGCCCAGAAAGAAGCTTCAGAGATCCCACAAAGTATATATGTTCCTGACTAACATCAACTTCTGATTCGGTTTAAACATGTTCGTCTGCCGGTCTGGGGAGGTTCTGTTGTAAACATTCTCCTGACCGCGAAAATGAAGCTATCGATATCAAATTGGGCAAAAACTTTGGAACCTGTTGCATGCAGGCTGGTATTGAAAATGGTCACAATACCATGTGAACTGGGAAAACCTCTGTTTTCCGAAAGGATAAAAAATCTCGGTTTTTTGCTTACTAAGCATAAACTATAGCAGATAAATGTATAATGAATGAATACTATAGTTTTTTCAATATGTTGATAAGGTGCAGAAACAAGCTTCCAAAATTCCATAATGCATTCCAATATGGAATGCACCTAAGCATGTCCTTATGTTCATCTGTCCGTCTGTTAATCCGTCCATTTGTCCGTTTAGCGAACTGTGTAGTATCTGTTGAGCACATTCTCCCGTTCGCCAAAGCGAAGTTATCGCCTACAAGTTCGCAAAAGAATTTGAAAATGGCTCAAGAACACCCCTACAACGTCTATGCATCTATGCAATCAAAACGGGGAACACCTTTGCTTTCCGTATCGATTGCTCGCTGCTCACTTACTGCAACAGATGGACGATATAAATTTCCACAAAGTTGTTCCATAAGAATGTCAAAAATCTGCCACGTCCACTCAATATTATAGAATATGCTCATCTACATTTTTCCGTTTTTCCAATCTTGTATGGGATAACACGACGCACAAAATATACAAAATGTCCTGCAAAACGTAGAAAAAGTGCATATAAAATGTAGGAAACGTGCGTACAAAACATGCACAACGTCCACAGGTTTAGATTCAATAAATGGACTTCCTACGGAGGTTTTGGTACAATGGGTGTTTTATGTGGACATTTTGATCTCATAAAAACGTATAATGGACATGTTGTATGGGGGTTGTGGCACCTACGCAACAAAAACTTTTATTTTGAAAAAAGAAATGATCAGCCCCGTCCACTCCATATTATAAACGAATTCTTAGAGCACACTATTTTTTTTGTGTTTTTTAGGACGACGGTGACGAGTATAAAATCCTCGGTCACGACCGACAAAAATTTTCTTATTTGCTGTTGTTTTTTTATGGTTTCAGAAAAATTTTCTTTAATCCATCATTTTTTATACGCCACGTAAACTATTTATACACTGGACTTACAGACCTTACAATATAAAGGTCTCAGTCCATAAAAAACAATATTTCAAAAAAAAAAAAAATTTCAAGTTTAAAAACAAATATCTTAAAACTCATACGCGAGATAATAGAGAAAGTCCTGGCCCAATATATATACAGATCATCTTTTAAACCTTAAGTTCTAGCTCAACGTTCGCTTAAAATTAATCAAACGTACAAGCAAAAAAGCAGTATTCACGGTATAATTATCTCAGTTAATTTTTAAAATGTGACTTACGTTACTTAAAACTACACTCTATCTCGCCGGCTTAACTACTATAAACCATTAGTTTCGACTCTCGTGATCGTAAACGCACCCATAAGCCACCGGAAGCTCTTAACGTTACGCGGTAAATAGCCGTCAAATCACTTTTATTTTCTACCTTCAGTATCTCAAAACTGCGTAATAATCGAGAGATAATTGTTTTCATTTCCATTAAAGCGAAACGATTACCGATGCAATATCGGGGACCTGCACTGAACGGCAAGTAGGCATACGGATGCCGTTCTTCATTGTGTTCGCTGGCGAAACGTTCTGGAATGAAGTTTTCAGGATTCGGATAGATATGAGGTAAACGATGAGTAGCATAAGGACAAATGAAGACATTACTACCCGCCGGTAAAGTGTATTTCGATAAACGCACTTCTTCGCCCAATTGACGAGCTAGCAATGGTACACTGGGATACAGTCGTAACGACTCCTTTATACACATTTCCAAATAACGCATTTCGCGTAGATCCTGCATAGTTGGTGGCCGCTGATCGTTTCCAAATATATGCTCAATTTCACTCCAACACTTTTTCTGACAATCATCATTTTGAGCCAGTAGGTATAAAGTGAAGGCTGTAGCGGCACCGACAGAATCCTGGCCGGCCAACATGAAAGTGCAAGCTTCGTTAACGATATCTTCTTCGGTGAACTCTCGAGGATTGTTATCCGATAACTCAATCATATAATCCAGCAGGCATTTCATCTCGTTATCGTTATTGTTGTTCCCCTTTAAATCACGACGTTGTTTGATTATTTTACGTGTAAAGTCATTTAGACGTCGATTCTGTGCCAGCTCTTCGCTCGATAACTTTGTCAACCGATAGATGCCATTGAATAGAAGCCATGGTTTGAAGAAACGTTGCGACACAATAAGTTTACCCCTACAAGGAACAAAAAAATATTGCTAAGCATTATTAGGTCGAAAACTATCGAATATTCTTCAAAAGGCCGCAAGCTTATTAAGTCATATTTTGCGCATCTATATGAACTGCTTTTGCCACCAAGGAAGTATGGTTTGTGCGCATGCCCTAAGGATCAGACACGTTTCTGCAATTCAGAAGAAGTCCTGCTCGATTTGCGCACTTCTTTGATCAACAAAATTTTGTATCATATTCGTAAGCAAAGAATAAAAACACTGAGGAATTGAAAGCTTGCGCATGGCGAAGTTAAACATTAGTTAAATTCTCCTTTGAGTCTAGGAAAACAAAAGCAGGCAAAAAGTTTGGCTTCTTCCTGAGGCGAATATTCGATCATCATCCTCTTAAATCAATGCATAAAAATTGAATATTATTTTGTTGATTATGAAATTTTCAGCGAACCGGTCGGAAACATTTTTACTGGGACCTTTAAAACGACTCTACAACATATTAACATCAAGCTGAAACAAGCTCACCATGTACAAATAATAGTCGTCAATCAACTGAATATCGATTGCCGATGGTTGTAGGCAACCCGTCTGATTAAGACTTCATGTCAGGTGCAGACGTTAAACACACAGAGCTATCTGTACGGACCCAAAGTCGTCCCTCGTTTTGGGGTCACGGATTCTCCGTCTCTGGAGAGGGGAAGGAAGTGCTAGATTAAGGTAGTATGGAATAGATTAAGCTAGCAATAGGATGGAACAGATTAATATAGTAGTAGAGTGGAATAGATTAAGCTAGCGGTAGAATCAGATAGATTAAGATAGTAGTAGGATAGGATAGACTAAGATAGCAGTAGAACAAAATAGGCTAAATATAGGGTAAGAGTAGAGAAAAAGGGGAGTCGAGTGTGAGACGTCGTCGTGAGAGGTTGAAGTTGGGCTCTCGAGCAGAGAGGTAGGGGAATCTCGCTCGAGATGCCAGCGAGCCTACGCGGCGCAATCGTTAAGCAAAGTAATTTTTTTTATTTTAACATTAAGATGTCGACCATTATATTGTGACTAATTCGCTAAACATAACGGTAAACAACCTTGAATTATAAACAAGACGGTAATAATGAGTCCTTGAAAAATAAATGCCTTGCGTGTTTCCTTTCTCCCTCCCCTGAGCCGCTGAGCTGCCCCAGCCTAAGGAAAGGGACGAAACGTCTTCGCAATACGTATGTCTTATGGACACATATCTTTACGTATATCAGGGCATGGCTGTAAATGTGTTTATTAATTACGGAAAAAAATATTGCAAAGTTTTCATCATTAGATGATATCTGATGTGGTGTCATATTGACGTTGACGCCCGAAAGATGACATTTCAGTTTACAGTTTTCATGAGAAAATTGTAGAGTGTACGGTACTTTATCGAATACAAAAGGTTGTTGTTGCTCGCTACTGTTCCGAAAATTTCTATACCAAAAATATGCCTCGCACTGGTCAACTAAGATGCTAGAATAAGTTGATGAAATCTTAGAACTAATCGAATAACAACGACACGTCAGTTGATTTGGCATTGCTGACTTGATGTGATCGGATGAACTAATGTTCTGAACCCCCTTCCCGATAACCATTGCTGTGAAAAGTAATACAGTTTATGGCATTTTATTGCATGTGTATGGGAAAATAGTTTAATTTGTAATATGTCGCAGTAAGAAATGGTTCACAATACCAAGATCAAGTTTACCACGTTTGGATCATGTAGGTCATGGTACCTCACTGATGAAAGGTAAATCTTTATATAAAAACGACGTCAAATTTTTCGCACTTTATTATGAAAAAAGTGAAGAATAATAATGTCTTGGATAAGAGGATTAATTTTGCTAATTTTGGACCGCGCCAGACCACGATGCGGGTGCTCTTTCATAAAAAGGCTACCGTCAAAAATATACTCTTACGTGGAAACAAATTATATTCTTTGGTATTTTATTAAGACCATAACGGTTGGCTTTAGCAGATTGTAATGCATTTTCACTTAAGAAAGACGCATCTTTTACTATACCGACGAATCATTCAGTCTCTGAATCGATCTAAGCTTGTCTGCCCATCTGATGTCTGCCTATGTATTTTTATATTCGATGAAGTTTTTAATGAAATTTGGTACGCTGAGGTGTACCGCTCCCAATATGGCGCCATATTTTGATACATCGTTATACGAACAAATAGTGTAATCGCTTACTATTCGGCATTTTTTATTGGTGCGAAAATTTTCGAACGGGTAGGGCATTTTTTTCAACCCCTTGCCATACAACTGTTCTCACGGAAAGTGAATCTTTATATAGAGAGTATTAATTTGCGATACTTTTTTGATGAAAATTCGTTCATAATAATAACTTGGAGTGATAATTCATCTCACCGAATATGGACCACGTGGATCTATTTTTTTGGTCCCATCTAATATAAGGTTTCTAACCAAAAATAAGCTTCCACAGGCCAATGGTCTTTAGTAAATTAACTATGGGGAATGTGAATCACATACAGATCACACAAATAGGGGCGCGCATGAAAGAGTGGCAATAAAGTCTAATTTGCGGTTCGCTACGATGGTAGCGACTGGAAAGTAACAAAATCTTTGACACGTAAATTAAGTTTGCTTAACTTGGACCCATTAATTGACTTTTTGGGTATCCTCCAATATACGAGCTTTCATGAAAACTGTGCATTCACATAAAAATAGTGTATAGATTTTGGTGTTTTATTAAGAAAAAGAGTAAATAATGGCTGTGTTAGTTTGGGGTATCTAGCGTTCTTTCTGTAACCACCACTGTAAGATGGGGGTATACCCACTTTGCTATGTATGTAATGTATGTAACACCCAAAAGGAAGCTTCAGATACCCTACAAAGTACATATATTCTTGACCAGGGTGAGATCCAGAATTGATTTAGTCATGTCTGTCCGTTTGTGTGTCTGTGTGGTGTTTGTTGTTGGCACACACTTGGTGGCAAAAATTAAGATACCGACTTCAAATTTGATAGAAATATTAAAAATTTTGGAAGGAAGGTTGACGTTGTAAATGAGCCAAATTGTGCAGAGCAGAAGCCCGTAGTGCACCATAAACTGAACGCAACTCCGTTTTTATGAACAAAGCGGGTTCATTCTAAAATGAATACGGACCAAGAATACTTTTTATACTCATTGCCGAAGTATAAGGGGCCCAGAAAGAGGCATCAGATTTAAGCATCTCCTTCTGTCCGTGAGCGTAATTTCTGTTGTAAACATTCTCCTGACTGCAAAAACGAAGTTATTGCCCTCAAATTTGGGGCAAACATTGAAAGTGCTCGCACATAGATTGATATTGAAAACGGGTCAAATCGCTCGAAAGACACGCCTACAATACTACGTAAATTGAAGAAATCTCTCTTTTTCAGAAGAAATAAAAAATTTCTTTGGTGCTCATTACTCATAAACTACAGCAGATGAATCTACGAAAATTTGATCTTGTGTTTCATGGGCAATGCTGCAGTACCTCTACAAAAATGGGAAAAAATCGTGCAGGCCACTTAATTTTGTAGTCTGTCATATAATCATTTTTTTTTCAAAACTTTTACAACGCACGGAAGTAAACTTTAAAATCACCATCATGTATATTAATTCTTGGCCAGTTTCAAATTCGGAATACACCTAAGCATGTTTGTCCATTAATCTGTCTGACTGCGCAACCGTGCAATATCTTTGATAAACATTCTCCCGTGCGCAAAAATGAAGATATCGCCTACAGCCTTGCAAAATGGTTCGGAATTGACCGAATCTTTTCAAAGGACACGCTTACAACGGTCACATGCCTTTACGACAAAAACTTTTGTTTTGAAAATAAAAGAACTCAACTGCACTCGCTCCTTACCAAAGAGCATGAGAATTTTGTTCTTTTTGTTCTTTTATCTTTTTTTGGGGTAAATGGTGATGGGCGTAAAACTTAATTTTCTTATTTGTTTTAATTTAAATGTGAGTCGAAGGATGCGACATCTGAGATATGCTCGCTCGTGAATACTTACTGCCTAAATGGCGATTTTTCCATATCCGTATAGTATTTCTTTCTTTTCACAGGTATACCCAAGACCGCTTCTGAAAAAGCATAAAAACTTAATTTTTAGTAACGAGTGCCTTGCATTTCTATCAAATAACTTACCGTTCAATATATCCAATACGCAATTATTGACATATTTTGTTACGTTAATCTCTTGATTATCAAGCGGATTTAACGATTCGAATAGGCTTTGGGAGGCGTCAGCAAATGTACTAATGAAACGTTCCAAAAAGCTTAAATGGAAGGTTGGTTGTATTAGACGACGATGTGTGTGCCATTGCTCTCCGTTACGTGTTATTAATCCGTTACCCAAGAAATTATGCATAAAACGATAGAAAAATGTTTTATTTGTATGCTTTTTTGAAGCGAGTATCAATTGCAGGTCATCGGGCTGGAGGACCAAGAAGAAGGGGAAAAACAGAACCCAGACACGTATCAATGAACCGTATAAACCAAAAGCGGTATTAACGGTATTACGCAAAACTGCAAAATCAATTGAAAAATTATATAAAATGTTGTGAGAAGAGATCGCTTTCTACTAGGGATAAAACTTACAATCCTTTTCTTTAATCAATAGACAGTTACCCAATAAAGGCACCGCCGGAGGACCGGGAAGTTTCAGCGCTAGAATAATTGATTTTAAATAATTTCTAAGCATGTAGATAATGAAAACCAGAAGAGAGACGGCGGCAAAACCCCAAAGCTCTGATTTAAAAGCATTTTCGAACTGCAATAAAAAAAGTTCAAATTTCTTTCAAATAAAGAATCACGTTCTGAGTAAGTTTTTATAGGGCGTTCATTAAATATGTGCGAACGCATGCACTAAACAAAAGAAATTGGGATAGACCCGCCTTTTATTACTATCGATCATGCCAAAGTCATTTTCTGAATTGATCTGAGCTTCTCTGTCCATTTGTCCTTCTTGTGTTTTGCGTTCAAGCTAAAGGCAGCAATTGCTGACCCAAGGACGAACACTATTGAAAATGATTCAGGTCGAACCATTTCAAAAGCTTTTCAAAAGGACATATTACAAAAGGAACAACTGTAGGGTGGTGCAGGTACGTAATGATGGACCGCGACCCACTATAATGCTTTTACCCATTGTTTTTAAAATGTTTTCCTACATTCCGTTATTGTGATATTAGTGCATGTTTATTCGGGCATTAAAAAACTCGGATTGATAACACGTACATAACATTTTCATACGATAATTTTACCGAAAAGCTAAGGAATATTTTTGCCAAATCGTGGAACGATATACTCCGAAAGTCAAAAATTGTTGATAAGAATTTTAAAAATTTTCGCGCGTTGCGTTTCGCTTTAAAAACCACCTCACACTTGTCGATGAAAATACTTTGAAATTTTTGTTCCTGCACTTGCACCCACCACCGAAATATGGAGGTGTATTCGTGTCTCTCTTAAGACATCTGCAACACCCAGAAAGGACGCAGCTACAGAAACCCTATAAGGTCATAACTTCTTGATTAGTAGCAAAATTTGAATCGATCCAAGTAAGACTGGTTAGCAGTCTATGCGTCTTGTTGTGCAAGAATAAAAACAACCCAATCCCATAAAGTTTTTCGAGTATTTTTTTTCACCTAAAGCTATTGAGTATAGAAAATTCGTTCCGAATGCCTTTTTATACTTGTTTTTTGTAGGCTCGATCTCTGGAATAACTCAGCAA
Organism: Glossina pallidipes; assembly: GCA_000688715.1. NCBI lineage: Eukaryota > Metazoa > Arthropoda > Insecta > Diptera > Glossinidae > Glossina > Glossina pallidipes. Next base: position 63,715 of record KK499950.1, on the reverse strand, counting down.
GGTAACTTTCTGCATGATGGACTTGCAAAAATAGGCGGATGAAAACCAGAGTGAAACTGATGAGGAGTCACATAAGCAGGATTGTAAGCAAACAATGCAGACAGGACCAAATCGACTTTAGAAGACTTTATCACACACACACACACACAATTATAACAAATTATTTCTTACAACTGGTTACTTATGTGTTTTCTGAAAGCGTGAATTATATAACATTATTAACGAACACCTCGATGCTGACTACAAAGACATCAAAAAGGAAAAAAATATGGATCTGCGACCATTACATCGATTGGGATATTCTTAGTAATTATGAAGACGTCATTAGCGTTTTCTTTTATTTAACTGAAGAATTTTAAAAATGTGTTTTTTTTAAAAATTACATAACTCTCTTTATAGGGGCAATAACATGCTACCATTGTATTGTCAGTGACATCGTAAACCGGGGTTATTAGGTACTAAAACTCTCGTAATACAAATTACAGGTTGCGTAACAGTAAATTCTTGTTTAAATGCATACTTTTTACACAAAGTCTTTTTATCTATAAATTTTTACGATTATTTAAATTGAATTGAAAATGATTCAGAAGACATTCATGAAACTCACCCAGGTATTGTGACGTCTAAGGCGGAAATGTTTTGAATTTAAATTTTGTGTGCTTGTGTTATTAGATATTTTAGAAGCTTAGCTAATACTTATTTTGCTATTTCACTTGCCATTAAAAGGGATAATAGATTGCTTGGAATCATTGTTATTCCTCCGTTCGCTTGTGAAACTGAACAAAGACTTCTCAGATTGATTTCATGCACTGCGTAGGTTTAAGCAAGAAAAAATCTTGTAATCGCCCAAAGACGGCCTTTACCGTATGCCCTACATCACTTATGATAGTGCAATCACTTATTTGCACTTTAAAATACAACAAATTAATCTTTGTTGTGAGGCTTGAAACGATGTAAAAAATTTGCATCGGATTGGCTGACGTTTTGAACCAACTTATTATGTCACAGCCATAATCCAGATCCGTAGTAGTAGTTTAACATGAAAATCAAGTGTAACACATTTGAAGTATGGACTACGACTAGGTTTTCTGCCCGACTCCGTATATGAGTTCACAAAAGAATCTATTTTCGGGTATCGCCACACGAATAGAAACAATTTTCGCATAAACAATAAGTCGGAAAGAACAATGTGTACTGATAACAGCAGGAAGGATAAGGACATTCAAGAGTAGAACTTCAAACATTATCTTTGTACTGCGGACTCACGATATCGTGACTCTTGACGTATTGCTACCATTTTTCATCCCAATTGCATCATTTTTTCCTGGTAACTTTCCCTAATGACGGTTATATGTGGTTGGGACAAACAATGATACACCATGCCCAGCTAATCTCTCTAAATAGAGCGAATATTCGTTTTTATTGTCGATGTTAATGCTTCGCCTAATCTGTTTGGTTTGGTTTGGATATCATATGGCACTCATTGCTCAACCCTCGTAAGATTTCAAGAGCAGCATCCTTCGCATTAAGCAGGGAAAGTAAAGTTTCCCGCAAATGGGATTTTTTCAGCATAGAACTGCGCCTATGCAACACTCCAAGAGACTGTGTTATGTACAAAAGTGTGGTAGCTTCCTGCTTCCTTGAGTGCAGCTTAAAGGCAATCTTGTCGAATGAAGAAGTTAGCGTATTATTCCAACAGCCAACGGTACTAAAATCTTACATTATCTCTTAGAAAAAAGGTGGACTCATATTCTTCCATCTATTAATTACGACAGGGCGCGTCATAGAGAGTATGAATTATTATGATGCAAAAAACAGAAATCGCTTTGCTATAAATTTGGAAGTTTTTTCGTTAACGAACTCGTCGCAACTTATGTTAGAGTCTTACATAATATTACGTATCAACTGCTTGCGTTCATAGCCAAAGAAATCAATTCAGGTTTCGAATGATATTCGAAGGACCTTCTGTTTTAACTGCAAATTTCCCTTATTTCTTAAACACATTGTTATTAGAACTAGGATCAAATGTACTGTTTTTCTTAAGAAATGGGTCGATTAGTCAGCCTTATTAAGATACATGAAATTCCTTATAGATTTTGCTTGAAATGTTGCCCGCAGGAATAATGCTGCAAAACTCCCTAAGCCCTTGAATTTGAAGAATTTCGTTTGCACACCGCGCTGAAGAAGATAAGCAGCATCAATATATCAATGCCAACTAGCTTGCTTTGCGCAAAAACACATTTACTTGTCAAGCGAACAAATAAAAATACGATTTTTAGACAAATTACGTCCTTGAACATCCGAAAGATAAATATCGTTAATATATTTTACTCTACAACATGAAATTTGCTTTGAAGATTTCAACCAAAAGAAAAGAAAAAAACCATCCTATAATTAACTACTTTCAAGGCAGTCCTTACACCATAACAATATGTTTTTTTTTTTGTAGTTTAACGAAAATGACACTTATTTTGTTTATTTAATATTTTGAATATTTGCGGGCATAAAGAAGTTTTCAAAAATGTTTCCGCTCCTCTTTAATAAAATGTTTACAGCAGAGGCGTAATAACTTACGCGCGCACATTCCCAAGTATTTTTTTTTAAAGATGACTTTATATAAGATATTAACACTTTAGCTCTAATAAAAACAAACAATAAGTTTTGAATAAATTTTAAAATATCTACAAAATGTATATATATTTATTTTATTTTAGTAATTTACTTAACACAAAAAAGCGAAAACAATGTGATTTGCGATGGGGAAGGAGAAACTATTTTTGTTTTTGTTTTTATAGAGTAAATCTTTTTATTACTAAGTGGAGCAAAGCTATATTTTTCATATTCTTGCTTATTACGAACTTAGTAGGGGTTTTAGAAGTTCCTTGCCTTAGTACTTTCTCGTTCTCTTTCTCTCTCTCTCTCTTTAAAGTCAATATACTACAATAAGTTTTTTAGGACTCATCGTTTTCAAGTTTTCTTTTCCCCTCCTTTTTTGGTTTTAATGGTAGCGGTGTCTTCAGTTAAAGTGTATTTCTCCCGAAACTTTGAGTAAAACACATATAGCTGGCTCTGATGAACGATTTTTTAAAGATAAATTTATGTTTAAAACAAGAAAATTATAGTCGAAGAAAGCCGAACATTACTTCGCCTAGTGCAGTAGTTATTCATTCGTTTTGGTAATAACACACTAAAAATGATCCATATTTTCATGCAACAGCACGCTTTTCATGAAAGCCCGCATATCGAAGCATGCTCAAAATATCATATAACCTGATCCAAATTTAACAAACTTAATGTACTTTTATTATTTTATTATTCTTCAGTTTCCATCATAGGAAGCTAGAAATTATACATTCTCTTAACACAAGATCTATAACGTTATATGATAACGTTATATGGGGAATTGTCAAAGAACTCGGTCAGTTCACTGCGACCTTTAAGCTGAACACAGGAAAACAAGACGGACAGACGGACAGGCAAGCTTCAGTTCGGAAAATAATTCTGAACCGTTCTGTATAATGAAAGGTGGTTCTCTCTATTTTGATCAGCTCACTTATTATATCCTACACTAGGTATGGTAGAAGCGTATATTAAGTTCGTGCGGTTTATGGAACACCGCGAAGGACTCGAAATAGATCCATCGTTCATTAATTCACATTCTGAATTGATTTAAGCTTGCACGTCCGTCTGTCCGTCTTGCAATCTTCTGTTCACCCTACATGCTGAGTGTTTCGGTTCAAGGTTGAACGCTATTGACTTTCGAAAAATCCTTATATGATTAACTGTGCACCAGCGTGTAGTGTACTTACTGCTTTTGGTTAAAAGACGAACTAGACATACATAGATTAAATGTTCGAAGTTGAGACGGAAAGCTAACAGTCGAGAATAGGAGATTTTAATCAAGCGTGAAGATCGGTCCACAATAATAAAACTTATAGTATATAGACGAAAAAAAACAATAATTTGCGTCAATCTGCTGCAACAAAAAAGAAAGCACCAGCAGGGACAACTGATACTATATATGACTTAAACACTCTTTCCAGCTTTCTCTCATATGCATAATGAGTTTTTCCAAATTTTTATTTTTATTAAATTTTCCAAATTTTTATTAATAATTTATTGTTCAGCAAGACTTTATAAGCTTAAGGCATTATAAGAGGAATTTGCATGAACCATAAAGTTGCGAGTCTTATAGCACAGAGGTCAATATCGAATCGAGAATAGGACGGATTCAAAATTAATAAATGGAGGCGCTGGATAAATTACGCCAATTGATGCTTTGTAGATTACACCAATTTGTAGCAAATAATTACTTTAGCAATTTGCTTCTTTTTTTCTTTAAACAAACTGAACTCACCACTTTGCGTACTAACATAATTTATACAAACAATTTTTTTTTTTTTTTATTTAGATATTAGGATTTTTAATTTTTATTTTCTAATTTTACTCAATTCTTTTTTTTAATCGATTTTTTTCTTTCCGGCTTATGTTTCTACTAGAAATTTGCAAACGCGTATTTTAACACATTAAAGGTTTAAAACGTATTGCCGTTTATAATATTCAATCAGCCGGTATTTATAAAAATTATCGGCAACTTTCGTAGGAACAAATACTGGGAGCAGTAACCTGTTAAATGTTTAACTTTATTAATGGTTTTTATGGTTTTTACATTTTTCGTAGTGATCGCCGAGAGAATAATTGTTTATTACTCAGTTTGTAACATTTATAGACATACTTTGACTATGTGATACGCCTCTAATCGTAAGAGGACGGAAGTGTGCGTCCTTGTCGAAAACTTTGTGGCGTATTCTCGGGCAATCTCTTTAGTATGAAGTTTGTTACCAAACAGGCCACGAAAATCAACCAATTCAAGCAGAGCTTCTCAAGTCGCTCTTGCCAAATTGGATCTATGGAAATGAAACTCATTTGAAAAATTTCCAATAAAAGCTATTTGGAAATACTTGAGCCCTTGATCAGAAACCACTTTGTAAGACTTGGAAAGTGGAAGAATATCAGAGAGTGTTTGTTTTTTATCGATAATTTACGTACATATGCGTATTGTGTTCAAAAATGTTATTATTATTGTTATTAGTATTGTTATTATAAGAGCTAAGGTTATCAGCTCCATTTAAACACAGCCTAGCTGCTTACTCCAATTGTTTTAACAAAATCAAAAATTCTATTGAAATTATGTTTGTTTAAGAATTCCATAGGACTGGTTGTAGTATTGATATTCGAATTGGGCAAAGGTTTTGCCAATTCCAAGGTACGCCTTTAGTTATAAGATTTCGTCAGCAATTGCGTACTGAAGGAGTAGATTTCTTAAGGACCCATAGCTCTGCCACAAGCCAGTTCTGGGTTTATACTCCAATTTTAACCGGATATAGATGACATAAATGGTACGGATTGCGGCTGCAGTGAAGTGTATCTTGATTTTCTTAAACATTCTTCGAATGAATTCGTGAAACAAGATTAGGATTAACATTAAAGTAGTGTAGATGGTACGGCAGGAGAAACAATTCATAATAAGTGTATCCTCAACTTCGGTTTCATTAAATAATTACAGAGGAGAGGATTTGGATCATACCCAAACTTTCATATCTGCTGCTCCAGTCTTTGAAAAGCCCGTCTCACACTCAGGATTATTGTACAAGCTGGAGGGCGGCGGCAAACGCCTGTAAGTCTATGGGCTCCGTCTCATTAAGTCATCGAGGCAGACGCTAAACATCAAAGGCTTTTATAATAAAAACATAAAAAAACTTCAGAAAAGCTTTAATATAAATAAAAAGGATGTCTCGCAATAAACTCACATATATTTTATAACAATAAAATTTAATAATAAAATTTTTAATTTTTTTAATTGCATCATATTTTTCTTTGCTGAAAAGTAATCGTAGAGAGAAAATAATTTATGTGATAGAACACAACCGCAGACCATTGGGTGCCACAATCTTGACAGTGCATTGAGGTTTTCATTGTATATTTAAAAATTTCTTGTAATAGCTGCAGGGTATGGTCGGCAAAGCTGTCTAGAATTACTTTCTTAATCCTCTTAAAATACTTTAAACCTTTCTAAAGCGGAAAGTGGAACGATGGAAAATTTGCCATTCCTTGCAATTCATTAACTGCAGCCCAGATATTCAAGATAATCAAAATAGCATCCGATTTTGAATAACTCTTAAGAATCTAATGTGTTGGGTATTCAGTATTCGAGTTAAAAATTTAAGCTTTTTTTTTTTTTTGCTTATTCTAAAATATAAAAAAAATTTTGACTTGAGTTTCTGTGCGTATATAAGCATATGTTTATGTCTCTATGCTATGCGAAGTTTAAATGTTTAAATGTTTATCGATCGTCACTTACTTTTAACCTCTGATTTTTCTCCACTTTTACGGACTGAAGCGTAACTCTACTGTAGTTGTTTTGTTTTTAAACAAACAAATTAATTAATTGAAAGAAAAAATAAAAATATTATTATTTTTGCGTTAATACTACATATTGTGTTTAGCGGCTTTTGCTTTTTTTACTTTCATACAAAGTTGGCTGAATGTACGCACATATTGGGGCATCGTTTATCATTATTTGTTTTAAGTAAATATTTGACGTCGCTTATGAGTAGCTGAACTGAAGTAGAAATTGAACGACTGCAAAATGAATACGAAAATCAATGCAAGGCCTTACTTTATTTATTTTTTACACACATACAGTTCGCGTTCGAGCGACGGTATCTGCAATAGAAGATCTTTTCCTCATAAAGAATGAAAACGTCTTAGGGAAAATACAAATAGGTCCGTCTGAGAATGAGTGTATGCATCACAAGCCCAATAAGATGATAATAACAACTTGATAGTGAATAAAATGAAATGAAAATGTTAAGAAAATAACATCCGTCTGTGAGTACACAAAATTGTACCTCATTTTCGGCTGCTTTTGTTAAGGTTATGTTGAATCAATCGGGTTTAAAATTGCCGTGATGCGAACGACGGGGTAGACCCAATCTCTGGTCGAAATAGCCGATGCTCGTTTGAGACCTAATAAAGATGGCCACGGCAACCTCTAATCAAGTAACTTGCATTGTTTGTATAACTTCTCTGCTCATAGACGCTTTTGTACCTAGCGAAGACCTAGCAGAAGACCTCATAGTAAGATATTGAAAAATCTTTGTTACCAACACTTATTTGCCGTTAGTTTGCACAAAAAGTCCTTTTTTAAAGTAACGGTAGGGCAAATAGGCTCAGCTTTAATGCCAACAAAATCAACACACTATCTCTTATCGCACCGGAGAAAGCAAGCGATAAGCATCACTTACGCCATCATTTCGATATTGAGCATGAGAATAAAGACAAATGACATGCTTATGATGAGACATATAAACGTTGTGTCGAAGTGAGCAAACACGGTATTAACCCATGGTTAAAGGTGTTAAAGATAGCCAGCTTTATACGGGAATAGCTCGGGAATAGGCCATGGATGAGAGCAATGTGTTCAGCGCAGTCGACGCTCCTGAACATGACCGTCGTTTGGGCTGTGCTGTGTTTACGCATAAGTATCTGTGCTTCAACTATGTCTTAGCATTCCCACTCAGTTGTCTTGAAGTTATGTACAGCCTTACCCAACTTTGTTTGAGCAACACTATCGAAACTGTTCGTTTCTTAAATTCGCTCTGCGGCCCTGTAGGAGTTCACGTATAGAAGTCTTTCCCGCCTTTCACAATTTTCTGGTGTTTAATTCAATATTGTAATAAAGACAACTCTCTCTTTTCGCTCCCTTCTACCAGCTGTCCTTTCTGACTCAGAAAAATAAAGTAAAGCAATGAAGAGGCGACAAAGAACATAAGTGCTGACAGCTTACGATGTAATAAAAGAGGAGTAAAAGAATTAGAGGGCTGAGAAGTTTGGTTGTAATGGTATAAAGATGGGTAAAGGGGTTGAGCATTTAAAAGGTAAGGATGCTAAAGGCTCATGAGCTTAAGAATTAATTGGTTATATGCTTGGATGGTTAAGGGGTTATGGGTTTAGAACTTGAAGGTGAAAGGTTTAAAGAGTAAACAGAGAAATATATATAATATATCATATATATAGGTAAGTTCACTCATACAACTGCAAGTCTAGTAAAGTAATGGTCGGATTGTCACGAAATTCTGACACATTTCTTTTGAAAGCCGATACTATCCGGAAATCATATGTCTGTCAATAGTATTGCCATGTATGTGTCAGATCGGAGACTTATTGAGTGACGTGATGTGTATATATGTATATATATATATGTACGTCAAAAAACAGCAGCTTCATCTCAGGAATAACTATGAACTTTAAAAAAGTTTCTTCGACTTGTTTATGGATACATGATAAGTGGGTATAGATGGCAGGATATTATTTAAATATTGAAAAATTGCAAAGACTTTATGTTATCTCAATTATTAATGTCCTAATTGTATCCCCACCAATTATCGCAAGTGTTTTTATCGAGAAGTATTTGACCAAAAACCATTAAAAACAACGTTTGTGGTTTACACAAAATTTTATTATATTTCTTCAAATAAGTTTCAGTGCGTCAGAAACGACTGGCTTCGAGACATATATGCTTAATGTTATGTTTATTGTTAACTTATGCATCATTATTATTTCTGACTTCGTCATAGTTACTATAGTTATGAATATATGTATACAGTTGTATATGTACACCGTGTGCGGTGGTATCTTCTCTCTTTATTGTATATTAATGAAGGAGAGGAAAATGTCAAAAATAAACATATGTTTATTTATTCGATTACCATGATTTTTTTCAACTATTGTATTATGTCTATCTTATGATATTTTGTAGTTAGTTAGTTTTGCACTAGTTATCTGGTAGCAAAAGACAGGAATATCGCCTCTAATATGTACACGAGTGCCCATAAGTACGACGAGTAAAAAAATTTAAGGTTAAGCTGAATCTTCATTTTGCGTAAATATCTGTATATGCCTTTTATATATATATGTGTTCATATATCATTAGATGAACAGAGTCTTTAATATTAAGCTAGCAAAAGCCATTTTTTAATCTTACTTTACGTAATATAAAGCATACTCTACGGAGGCAAAATAGATTTGTTTCCCGTTCACAGGAATACTCTGCTTTCCTAACTTTATTGTCCGCCCGTCTTTGACACTTTGACGTATACCGCACGACACTTCTCCGTTATTTAAGCGCCCTGCTCGCCTTTGGAACAATCTAGCTGTGTTGGTTTCTCCCCTGCTTCTGGTGTTATCACTGCGGTCAAAAAATAAGGGAAATTCCTATATACGTACGTTCTATAAGGTGTTGTCCTTTACAAATCAACAGACCAAACAATCTAAAGCTTATGTCAGTTATGATAGTTGAACCATACTAAAGGAAAAAGAGTTTACACTGATACCTAAGGAGCTCGTTTTCATAAAGAATTCGCTTTATTTTTTGAACACAGAAAAGGGTCTTCGAGGTGCTGCAAACGGTTCTTTTTTTACAGGTTCAGTCAAAGCTTCTATCTATAGAATAACGTATCGGGACCACGCAAAATGACGATGCCAAAGCCTTTCATATTCCGTTCAGAAGCTTAGCACAAATGAACATATTAAGTACACTAACAGCCTGGGACCCTATTTTGCCAATTCTGTATTACTTATCACAGACACTATTTAGAAATTATCCATTTCGGTGATTTAAAAAAAAATAAAAAGAGACAGAGTAGTGGGCAGCGGACCGCCATAAAATACCCTACATCACTTTACAGTTATTCTTTTAACGACTTTTCAAAATAAGGGGTGAAATGGGAAATGGTCGAAAAAGAGATCTAATCAGAACCATTTTGAATAGCGTCCTGTAGATTGAAGACAACAAAATAGGACGAACAGACGGACAGACAAGTCTTCCATAAAAATAACAAATTTTATTAAGTTAAACTTTTCAAAACTTTTATTTGATTAAAATGAACATAAGAAAAGAAAAAAATCGAATTAAAAGCGAACACATTTCGTCCTTCGTGGCTTAATGATAATTATGTGAAAGTGGGCTAATATCATAAATCCGTTCACCTTGCACATCTAACAAAATAACAAATTGCACTTTTAACTAATAATAAGTTTATGTATACATATGAAAGGTATATTAAATTATTATTGCTGCAGAAAACAAGATAAAAATAACAAAATCCCCCAAGCGACAATTTTAATATTCGAAAATGTCCTTTAGGAAACTTAGAATGCCTGATTTGAGAGAAACCCAGTAAAGAAACCAAGCAAAAATTAAAGTTTTACACAAACGATCTAAAGCGAACATGCTGCAAAAGAAAGAAGAAATGGAGAGAATATTAAGGCAGCTGTGTATGAATAAAAAATAATAAAAAAAACTTACAATTTTAACTGCGTTCGCGCACGCGGTAACGTGCACAACGGTTCTTTCATCACATATTGGCGACCTCCCAAGATACCACTAAGCAAATATTGCTCATCGTCTGCATCATCGATATTGATACGGAATATCTTTTGGTCTTCAGAATCTAACGACTTTTGGAGCTCTCGGAAATTATTCGATTTAAAATCCCATGCCCGAGTAGTAAAGAATTGCAAGACTTCTAAGCCGATTGCTATACGTTTTTGAACACGAATCATGCTGAAATAAAATAAAAGCAAAGACAATTTATTTCACTTTTCCAACTCTTTAGAAACATCGATACAGGGCGCTTGCCGGAAGGATTCACTACAGTTATCAAGTCGCCATCTTAGTTTTAACGCCTAATTTTTGGGCAGTTGTAAGATATTCCTGAGAGAAGTTATTATCAAAAACAAGTAGAAACGTTGTAGCGGGCCACGACCTTCTATTAAATATTCTACACCACCATACAGTTATATATATAATGACTTTTCAAAATAAGGCTTTACATAGGAAGTTATCGAAAAAATGGTAAGATTCGAATCATTTTCAATAGCGTTCGCTGTTGGACCAAACATGTCGGTGTATCAAGTTTCATCGAAATGTCTCAAACGTTGCGACCTCTAGATTGAAAACAAGGTGGACTAACGGACCGACAGACAAACACGGTTAGATCGATTCAAAAACTGAATTTGAATTTTTAAGATATTTTGATGAAACTTAGTACACTGACGTGTTTTCAGTCCTTTTTTTCGACCACTCCCCATATAACGCCTTATATTACAAAGTCGTTATATAAAAAAAATTTGCAATTTTTGAAATTTATCGACAAAATTGACGGAGTCATAGTCCTTCCACACTTTAAGTCGGTATGAAAAATTTGGTCGGGACGGGAAAATTTTTTTAACCCCGCCTTATATAACCGTTCCTACGAAAACTGAAGCTAGAAAGAAAGAGAGTCGAAAATAAGCTCAAAAGGTATAACTTTCAATATTTCATGGTGAAAATTGGTTGATAATAAAAAATTAACAAAGAAGTCAAGGTTACCGAATTTCGACCACGTGATCCTATTTTTTTGATACCACCGCATATAAAAGTTCTCAGGACATATAAATCCCTATATGCTAAAAAGACCCAATTGTTAAATTTGTTATAATGAAAATTTGCGACAAAAATCAAGTGAACCAAATTTGGACAACACAGGTCTATTGCGTGGACCCCACTCCATATAAGTTTGCTCATGAATAGTAAGCTTCTTAGAAAAAGGTTTTATTTTTTAATATTTTATGATGACAACTGGGCCATAGTAGCAGTTTAGCGCAAAAACCAACGGTAGGAAATTTGGATAGCATAGCGCTATTGTGTGGACACTAAATAATGACGTTAAAGTTATTATTAAAAGCAAGCCCTTAAATGGAAAGAAAGTCAGTTTTTTTAGTTTTGAAAAAGTGAAAAAAGTTCTGAAAAGTAATAAAATTTTAGGGAAGCACGCGAGTTTGCTTGTTTATCTATAACGAAACTTATGCCCATACGCTCATGTGCCAATAAAATCCATAACAACAATAGCAAAACTTCGCAGCCCGCACCCTGTAAAATAGTGATATTCTTACAATCTTCGTTGACCAAAAATAAATAACAGACAATCGATTAAAATCGCAGGAAGCCACATAAACAAGATAACACAAATCCAATGATAAAATTTATTCGTAGTTATGTTTCCATCTGGATACCATAAGCCGACTTCGAAAGGGTATTCCATGCCAAAGTTTTTGCCCTTGTCCATAATCCATTGCCAAGTGCGTTTTTTTGCTTCGGGTATAGTGATATTAAAAACTGGCATCTGAGCCGGTCTATGAATTTGAAAATATAAAAATTTAAATGCAAGTGTAAGTGATTCGGAATTCTAAGCAAAATATTGATACGAAATGTTACTTTTCTTCAATTTTGTTAAAATAAAATGGCAATAGAACCAATGCATTGACCGCTGTATCAACTGGTATGATTTCCGATTTCAGTTCGCCATTACATAACATGGAACGTATAACACCTTTACCGGCTCCGATTAAGACACCCGTTGGACCATTCATATTATCTACCCAACCGGGTAACGGTTCCTGAAAGGCTGGCGTTACTATTCAGTAATTAAAGAAGAAATTAAGACAAAAAGGTTCAATACAAAGAAAAGTGTATGTAAATATTTGTGCATATATTTAAAAAAGTTTATATGAATATGTATGTTACTCCTAAACTATTTTAAAGATTTAAAACAAACACTTATAGGTAGCCATGTACTCGCATCAAAACCTTTCATATCATAAAAAAGTTATTGCGCTATTCACACTAGTGTCACTATCTCATCCCCAAATGCGAAAGGCCCTGGAAAGTTCACTTAACAAAGGTCAAAACTTGAATTCCGAAGGAATAGTCACAATAAAACTCTTCAATATCATCTTAGTTATGAAACAAGTTTGTTAAGTCACCACAAAGACAAGTACAGAAATGCCTCATGACTTGCGATACATCTGTGATCTTTCTCAGAATACGACTTTAAGAACAGCTATTCAGAACAGCGTGTTGAGGGAAGGAAATGAATATCAAATGCTTAAGAAAATTATATTCCGCTATAGCTTCTTTCATAGTCAAAAAAGAAATGAAATTCTGATACTTCATAACACTGGACGAGCTTGACTGGGTTTTTGTACCTAAGCTGTATAGTGACTTTTCAAGCATAGGGGAAGAGATAGGGGAAGATCGGTTGCATCTGTTCTAGCTTATGACAAATCAGTGAAAAAAAAACAAAAAATGGCTTTTGTTTTTGCAAACAGAGGTGCTCTCAACTTATGGTGCACTGAAAGCGTACCGATTGACGGATTTGCCTCGTTTTCATTACCAATCTGCGTGCAATCGTTTCCAATGCTGTTAACAAGAATCTTTCCGGGCATGATAATGTTTATCGCGAACATCTATGGGACAGACAAACGAATAGACGGACGGACGGATAGACAGACAGACAGACATGCCTTACCAAATATATATATATTTTATAAGGGCTTTGAAGCTTCCTTCTGAATTTCGCAAACATTCCCCCCATATCTTGTTGGTGGTTATGAAAAAGAAAACTCTTCTTAAATATATTTTCATAAAACTTTTATTAAGCAAAGCAGGATAAACCAGCAAGGAAACACCAAAAATACTATTGAGAAAGAGAAAAAAAATTATAAAAACAAAAGCTATTAAATTTTTCAATAGCCCAGTATAAGGCTTATTAAATTATAAGTCCAATAGCATAACAAGCTTAGTATTATAATTTTACAGGTGCGATCCAGGTAATACATGCTGAAATAGAGAAAATAAAAATTGTTTTTGTTTTAATAAAATATTTTGTTCTTTACGAGATTAACTTACAATTTTAATTGCCTCCGAGCTTTGGGCAAAGTATCTGGCGATTCTTTCATTAAATACTGACGACCGCCCTGTATACAGGACAACATATACTCTGCGTTACCTTCTTCGGTATTCATGTTCATATTAAATCTAGTTACAATCACATAAGCAAATTTCTTTCATATTAATTCTTCGGGTGACCTTTTTTTCAAGGTTATTTACATTTTCTTATCTTTGTCGCTAAGTTTTTGCCATAAAGCTTCATAATTAGGTGATCGAAAAACCCAAGATCTCATTGTAAAGAATTGTAAAACATTTAGACCGATTTGTACTCGATTTTGTATACGAATCATGCTAATGAATAAATCGTTTTACAACCGTTACGAACTTAGGGAAATTCTACTTACAATCTTTTCTGTCCGCAAAGAAAAAGTATAAAATCGATAACGTAAGCAGGCAACCAATGAAATAATAAAATATTAATTTGATGATGGAATCTGTTCGTAGTGACACATCCGTCGGGATACCAAAGACCTGTTTCCATTGGGTATTGGTAACCGATTTTCTTACTTAAAGCAATTACTTCTCCCCATAAAACCTTACGATGTTCCGCACACGTGATATTGTAAACTGGTATCTCTTTTGATCTTCATAGAGAGAAATCATTGAAATGTTTCGGTGACTTCCTCATCATCATTTTAACAATACTTACCGTGACACCGCTTGAAATTCGTAAGGGATTACTACAAGACCATTAATAGCATAGTCAACGGGTATCACCTCAGATTTGTAGCGTTCATCAATTAACATGGAGCGGATAACACCTTTTCCAGCTCCGACCATCAGTCCCGTAGGACCATTCAAATTATCTACCCAACCGGGAACGGGCTCATAAGCCGACGGAGACACTGATCCGTATATGTGTATATATATATATAGATAAAAATAATTTCTACGCAAATTTTATGTCTTTTTTTAAATATGAACACCAATCAAACCACAAGGGATACACAGCCTATGGCATAAGCTTAGCTTTTAGGATATGTTTGCAAGCTTTTGTTAACACAAAATATAAAGCAGTCGCAAAAAAAAAAAAAAATATTGTCCGACTTTCTTACAACACTTATTTTTTTGTTTTTGACTTTTTAGTTTTCTTCTAAACCAAAGTTTTCGAGGAACAATAAATTTTAACGATGTATGAAAAATGATGCAATTTTCTTTACCAAACTTTCCAGAAATTTTGAAAACTTCCAAGTTGACATCCAAAAAAATATTTTAAACAAGTTATTGGTCTAATTAAAAATTGCTTTTCAGCTTTTGCTCAGTCAAAATTCGCGATATGCTTTCCGCAAGAATATCGGCGGCGACGCTAGAAAAAACTGGAAATTGTTCGGAATAAAATCGAATCTAAATAATGTGAATATACCTTCAAAAACTAAAATTAAATACTTAGGTGTTCACTTGTATAACTTTTTGTATTACAATTTCTACATTATGGGCGCAATCGAAAAGGCATCTAAACCATAAATTAATCCATACATATTTCTCAAAAAGTAAAAATGATTATGCCTCAGAGCTTAACTTGTCCAATCATCAATTACAGTTGTGCTATCTGTTTCAATGCAGCCTCGTCCTTCATAGGGAAATACGTATTTTTGAATGCAAATGTTTAAGAGCCTGCACATCACTTTACGGAACGTCAGAAAGTAATTATAAAAATGACATTAAAAATAAAACACTCTACCTATATAAAAACGAATACAAGTGGAGCAAATAATTTCATAATTCACTTAGTAGGCAATCATATACATAACTGCAAGTCAGAAGGTCGTTGTAGTGCTACACTTCGGCTTAATTTGTTTTCTTCACATGCTATGGCTTTTTTGAACCACAATTGCTATCCTTTTCATCTTAATCCAGAGTGAAATAACATTTTTCCTTTCCTTTTTATACCCTACGTTACTTGTGGTATAAGGGTATATTAAGTTTGTGCAGACACCCGGACATACTTGAGATCGACCCACCTTTTATTAGACTGATGTAGGGTATTTAATGAGGCCATATGTAACACCAAATTGTATTTTGTATTTATAATGTTATAATACATTTTTGCAAATTCTCATCCTATCTCTCTCTCTCTCTCTCTCTCTCTCTCTATCTATCTATCTATCTTACTCTCTCTCTCTCTCTCTCTCTCTCCCTCTCTTTCTCTCTCTCTCGCGCTCTCTCTCTCTTTCTCTCTCTCCCCCTCTATCTCTCTATCTCTCTCTCCTTCTCCCTCTATCTCTCTCTCGCTCTCTCTCTTTCTCTCCATCTCTCTCTCTCTCTCTCTCTATCTCTCTCTCCTTCTCCCTCTATCTCTCTCTCGCTCTCTATCTCTATCTCTCTCTCTCTCTCTCTCTCTCTCTCGCTCTCGCTCTCTCTCTCTCTCTTAAAGCGTAATGCCTGAAAAATGCAAGTAGTAACACCATATGTTAACGCGTAACAACAGAGATGTTAAATAATACAATGTAGTACCATAAAAATGTCTCGACTATCATGTTAACGACGCACGTCTTCCACAAAAAGAGATTATAGCTTATTGCTTTTTATATTTTTTCAGTTATTAGCGTTATTTATCATCTGGATCTAAAACTATTGGCTTCCTATTGCCTATTGCCTCACTTGAGATTGCGTTACAAGGGGAAGACACTGTAAGTTTTCCATTATTATTTTTGTTGGCATCACGATTACTTTAGATCTTGTAAAATATGAGGGGAGAAATTCCATTCTTCTACGTCTATAATAGTTTTAGTTACAAACGCATACTGTTGCTAAAAGTCTACTACATACCATATTTTTCAATGTAAATGCTCTAAATTATTATATCGCTTTTTTAAATTATTTTTTAACGTATGACTACATTCCTATAAAAAACAATTTCTTAAAATTCAAGACAAATATCATCACGCACTTAAGAGTTCAAGTGATATTCTCTAATTTCGATAAACTAATTCATATATAATTTATTTGTTAACGAACAATTTACTTTCTTTAGTGAAAAACAAATCCTTTCCTTCAAAATCTTACCAATCACACAAAAGTCGATATTGCTCTAACTGTAAGCACGAACATTAAATGAATTTTTTTTCGAAATTCAAAGATTGACTGATTACTAAACTAAGTTGTGTGTTGCCTTTTGGAAAAAAGTATTTTTTTCTAACACTTCAAGTGTTGCTTTTCCTTCAAATGTCAAAAAAATTTAATCGTTTAAGCTGTCACAGTGGCTTCCCCCTTTAATTTAATAAGCGAACTGTTTGTAATTTGTTGTTGCAAAATTGTAAAAGTCGGAACAAATAATACTAACGAAATAAAAAATCAAAAAAAAAAAAAAAAATTCGAACACAGTTCCAATTGTAAAAAGATGAATTGAATTGATTTTAATGCTGACTTACAGGCGAGCCTAACCAAGAAAGCTTTACAAGGGACTTTAGTTACTCTTTAACTAAAGTGTTATGCTTTAGTGTTATGCTTTCGAGCCGTCACTGTAGCTGCGTTCACGCACCAATCGCAGTAGATGAACCATTAATTACTTGATTAACGCTCGCGTGCTGCTTTGCTTTATATATTTTGTGCTAACAAAGACCCAAGAAAATGGTTTACCGTTTTATTATTTACAGCCAAGTAGGAAGAAGACTGGGAAACAGTTTGGCGGGCGGACTGTTGTTTTCAGCTTTTGAGCCACATGCTGAGTTCAATGGTTTTGCGTTCAGTTGGAAAATTGTTCTTTTAAGCCAGCATTCGCCAGGTTATTCACAAAAGCTGTTTTGTATTTGTTGTCTTTATTTTTTTATTTTATTGTTTTTAAACCAATTAACCAGCAATTAACAGAATGTAAAGCACTTAATAAATGTTGATAATGCGAACATTTAGAGTCATTGAAAAAGCATTTCATTTATATATAATTAATTGATCACTTATTGATATTGAAACAAATATCGCAACACTGTCGCTGTTGTTATATTTAATATGAAAAGCACTTAAAACACTTGCGGGGAAGTTTTTAGATTTTCTTTATTTTTTGTTTCTCTTTTAGGTTTTCTTTTTTTTTTTTTTTTTTTTTTGATAAAAATAAATTCACAAGGCGTGCAAAAAGTGTGCAGAACATAGCGGATTGTAAGACGCCAGGAGGTTTCCAAAAGCATTTAAAAGGATTTTAAGCAAGAAAAAAAAAACTGCTTTACAAGAAAGTAAATCGGGGAAGAAAGCTGCATCCTAGATACCCACCACTTTATTTAAATGTATAAAAATCAAGCAAATGTTAGTAAATTGCAAACTTAGCAAAGTATTTATAAAAGTTCTTTTCTTTTTTTTCACCCTACACCACATGTGGTGCAAGGGTATTATAAGTTTTTGCAGATGTATGCAACATGCAGAAGGACTTAAACTAGAGCCACCTGTCATTGTACCGATCTGCTCACAATTGCTTTCTGACCGGATCTATGCTTGTCTGTCCGTCTGTCTCATTACATTGAAGTGCTTTGGCCCAAGGACCAGACGATTCGGTTCGGACTACTTTTTCAAGCTCTTCCCATATAACACCCTTCTTTTAACAGTCATTCTATGCATACTGCATTAAGCGAAGTGGTGCAAGGTATTTAATGGAGGCGGCGTGTACCCTACCATAGTATTTTTAATTGTTTTAGGTTAAAAATGGCCGAACAGTTTAGGCCCACATGGCCAACATTTAAAAAGTCAAAAATTTTCTTTTGTGAAAGTTAGGTCACTCTACACTCACACTGTACTGATCTGTAGACGTGTGCAGCAGATTTTTTTAACTTTATGGGTCAATCCTTAGGCATATGAAACGCCCACCAAGAAATGACCGACCCGGACGGACAACTAAAATGAAATGTCTAATGTCCTTGTGACTCACTTCCCTTCATTGCATGCAGCAGAAGGAAAAAAAGAAATCGCAATTCTCGGGTGCTGGTGGTGGATATGAATATGAAAAAAAAACACAAAAAGAACTAAGGGAAGAATTTTCAGCCTTTCTTAAAATACTATTTTATATTAATACTACGAAATCATAACCTCTACCAATGGGGTGGGAGGAAAATACACAAAGCAATGAATTTTAATCATTTTGTTTTGATTCATTTGTTTTCCTTAGAAATCCTTAAAAGGAAAGTAATTTTTGCATAGAGTCCTTCAAAAAAGTGTTCACATATACCGCAAGGGTTAAAGTGGAAAGGGAGTTGCTAACATATTCGGTATTCTGTTTATTTTTTTCTTCACAGCGTCAAGTAATTGTTGCACATAAAAAAACCAAAGCAAGCCAGAAATTTCTTCTTTTTTTTTTGCTCATGATTTAGTTTGGAGGCATTTTGCCCCATTTGTCTCATAAGTTTTGGTATGCGTATGAAATATTTTTGGACATAAACACTTACCGATACTCGGACGAGCTACGATTACTGGCAAGCGATCATAATGGTCGCGTACTAATAACTCAGCTAAACGTTTTGAATACGTGTAAGTATTCGGATGTGGTTTTAGTAAATCCGGTGTTATCGCATCTAACGTCTTTACATCCATCCATTCAGCTAAACGCATCAAATCTTCCGGTCTATGTGGGAAATCATAAATTTTCTCGTACATTACTTCTTGATCGCAATTACAAAATGCGGTTGACACGTGAACAAAGGCTTCCAAATTTTTCATTTCTTTTGCCAAATTTAAAGTGCGACGAGTGCCTGATAGATTCATATCGATCGCGTCCTTTAAATTGCCTTCCAATTTAAGAGTAGCAGCCAAATGAAAAACAACATTAGTTTTATCGACAATATACTTAAGATTTTCACCGCTTAGGCCCAATGATTCAAAGGTCACATCGCCCTGATAAATGGTCACTTTTTCTAAAACATGTGGTCGTTCCTCTTTAATGCGTTGAAAGATCTGCGAAATTGATGCAAAGCAATCTCTTGTATATAAATTCAGTACTTATTGTAAAAATGTTTGGAAATTTACCGGTAATTTAAACATCTCTTCGAGACGAGTTTCTGGCGTCTTTCCACGTTTCGGTCGTATTATTATAATGACTTCTTTTAGAGCAACACATGAATACAATAACTTCTCCAGTAGCACTTTGCCCATAAAACCAGAAGCACCGGTGATGAAAACAGTTTTATCCTTGTAAAAGTCCTGGACAGGTGTTAACTCAGCCATTGTCAGAAATATCTGCAAAGAAATCAGATCTAAATCAATCTCTCTTATAGCATTTCATAATTGTACTTAATTTTTACAAAATTTCTTAACGTTTTGTTTTTGTTTTAAAAAATCTTTAAAGTCATACGCCTTCGTTCGTCGCTAAGATTAGAATGTCTGGAGTAATGCACAGAGTAATGAGCACACCTTTGTATTTATTGACCTACCTACCATCTTTGCAAACAATGCGCAGGGTCTTTGGGGGTTACCTCTGTTTAATGGATTTTCGCATCCTCAACGGACGTGTCATCAGATCATCCGATCAAGGTTATAGGTTATATCAACCGCTGCATATTCTATTCAAATTATATAATGAGTCACACTTAATATGCCGGTGTTCTCCGATCAGTAAGATGAAAAAGATTTCATATTTTTATGCTCACCACAAAAGGATGGATTGTATTAATTTTGTGAAAATGCTTGAAACCAGCAAAAAGGGAGCTTCAGCGATACTATAAAGAATACATATATTCTTCATCAATATCAAATTCCGAATCCCTCTCCTACTCGTAAAAATAAAGAAATTGACGTTAAATATGACAAAAAACACTTGGCAGCTCTTGCATGCAGCTTGGAATTGAGAATGTGGTAAATAAGTCAAAGAAGTTGCCTACGGTGCACAGTAAACTAGGGTCATCTCTGTGTTCAAAAGCGAAAAATTTGAGCATTTATCCATTCGTTACTTAAAAACTTTCCTAGGCAATGCTAATCGTACAAAAAACAAAAAGTCGGCCACGCCCACTCATTTTTATATGGTATCGCGATTTCATTTTCTTCGATTTTTATTCGTTTTTTTGATATAAAGTTTTCCGTTACAGAAAATTCGGACACATTTGAATATAACTTCAATTTACTTTAAACACAAGTGAATATCGCTTTCGTTCACTTTTTCTGTCACTACGTTCACCCTTTACGATTATTATCGTGTGGCGATGTCCGCCACAGTTTAAACTAGATTGAATAAAACTTTCTAACGCTCGTAAATGAGTCTCGCTATTCTGTTACAAAATATATATGCCTAAGTACTGCGAATAGCGATAACGTTTTGTTTAAATCTGCCTTTCTCTCTGTCTATTGCAGTTACAATACAAATTACTTTCCATCTGCGCGGGATTTAAATTGAAAACAGCAAACAAGCGACCGTAAAATGTGCTTTCTGTCTAAGTAGTAAAAATTATTTGCAATCGAACGCAATTACCATTCATTATAAAAATATCAAAAGATATTTGAGGAGCTATAACAAAACAGCCGTTTTATTTGCCTACATTTAGGCCAAGGGCTTAATAGCAGTACTGCCTCTAATCAATATTATATAATGCAGAAGCGACAACTTGCATTAGTTATGATCAAACATAATCCAGAAACGACACCTTGCATGAGTTATGATCAAAATACAATCCAGAAACGACACCTTGCATGAGTTATGATCAAATAAAATCCAGAAGCGACACCTTGCATGAGTTATGATCAAATACAATCCAGACACGACACCTTGCATGAGTTATGATCAAAATACAATCCAGAAACGACACCTTGCATGAGTTATGATCAAGTACAATCCAGAAGCGACACCTTGCATGAGTTATGATCAAATACAATCCAGACACGACACCTTGCATGAGTTATGATCAAATACAATCCAGAAACGACACCTTGCATGAGTTATGATCAAATATTTTTCTACCTTTAACGCTAAGAACTTCATGTAAACATTTTAGAAATTAGAAAAATTAGAAAACGGATAAAGCAATCTTAAAATATATACAACACATTATTTTAGGAAAAATAAGAAATCGTACTATTTAGCTGGTTTTTTTCTTTTTAACCGAAATGTGTGTTGCCAGAATAGTTTTCTGCATTTAAATTGTTTTTTTCATTTTTCTGCACATAATCTGCCTGCCTAACACTAAATTATGGCGTCGCACATTTGTTGTTGTTGTATGCCGTCAAATTCGCAAGAGATGCAAAGCAAAGTAATAAAATACAACGAAATATTAGTAATTTACACGCATTATGCATTCATAATTTATTATGACAGATTGGCTTATATTTTTTAAAGTCATCGCGTGTACTTGCTGCTCATTTTTCGCGCAGGATTTAAAACATTTTGTATCATATTTTATTAAATGAGTTCTTTAAATGAAATGAAAATACTGGGTGTAATTAACTTTTGTAATTAACGCACAAGTCAGCGAAAGAACATATGTATTTGTACACACAGTATACACTTGTGTACATATATAGATTACAATACATAGATTAAATAAATAGCCGTGCAACGGGTAAGTCATACCTTTTAATTTTGACTAGAAAGATTTCGTATAAAGAATAATCCTAAAAGTCGACTTCATTTTTTTACATTTGCCAGAATAAGCAACAGAGGCTAATAATAATCGTATTTTCCAAATAGATTTAACAGAGATTACAAGTAGTTTTATATATACATATATATATACATATTTGCTACAAAATTGAAACATAGTGAAAAATTGCAAAAAAAAATAAAAAAATTTCCCAGGTTTTTTCTTAAATCCGTAGCCTCCACAGCGATATAAAATAATAGCAATGTTATGCTGTGTGTGTGATACAAATGCTTTAATGCCTTTAAGGCTGGCTCTCTGTTCGCCGATAGGGATGAATTCTTGCACTATTCAAAACTATCGTAAAAGTCATTAGTGACGATGGATTGTAACGCCTCTTAGGAGATTATAAAGCCAAATGACGTATGGCGTAATAAAAAGAATTATATTTGGTATTAGATCAAACTATTTAAAATTAAGTTGAAGAAAAACAAATTAAATAACAAAGAAAGAATTTTAAATATCTCCGACACTAAATAAACACAGGCCATAAATATCCCCGACCATAAAAAGCATCTTATACCAAATTGAACAAGAACAAGCATCTTACACCAAGTTGAACAAGAACAAGCATCTTTCTTATTTATTACAAATATCCCACAATAATTCGTACACAGGTAGATTGTACACTTCCTTTGTAATGTTCACATTTGCAAATCAGAGACTTGCCTTAACTGTCTCATTTATTTTATTGTCTATGAAAAAAATAATAAAATGACGATAAACAAGTAAGAAACTTATTTTCGGTCGTGACCGAATCTTTCATACCCATCACCCTTAACTTAAAAAAAAAAAAAAAAAGTAAAAGAACTAAATTTTCATGCTCTATAATACGCGAATGATTTTTTCTATTTACAAAATGAAACTTTATGTCGTACAGGCGTGGGGACGTTGTAGTCGTGTTGTAAGCAATAACTTCATTCGGGCGAACACGCTACACATTTTCACAGACAGTAAATGAGCGGACGAACAGACGGACATGTTTAGGTGCATTCCAAATTTCAAACTGACCAAAAATTTATATACTTTGTGGGGTTTTTGAATCTTGTTTATGCGCCTTATAAACGTATTGAAAAATAAATTAAATTTTGGTACACTATAACATTGGGCACGTGCGATCAATTTTTGTACGGGTGCTACAGCATCGCCCATAGAATATGCACACATTTGCACATTTATCTGCTATGCAATATGAGTAATAAGCAAAAAACCCATTTTTTATTTCTTTTGAAAAGCAGAGTTGTTCTCAGTTTACGTGGTGCTGAAGGCGTATCCTTCGACAGATTTAATCCATTTCCAATACCAACCTGCGTGCAAGAACTTCCAATGCTTCTGCCAAATTTGAAGTCTGTAGCTTAATTTTTGCGGTCAGGAGAATATTTAAAACAGATATTACACAGACGAACATTTTTACATCGATTCAGAATTTGATGCTGATCAAATCTGGAGATTTGGAGTTTCCTATACCGCCTTATGATTCCTAAATATTATTTGTTTACAAACAAAAGTAGTAATAAAAAAATGTAAAGAAAAAAGATTCTACTCTCAGAGAAATCGAAAGCCGCATTCATAAGACATATACGGACCCTCATGAAGACGAAAAGGAAGCATAATATTATATGAAATGCATAGTTAGTTGAGAAGTTTGTTGCATTTTTAGTTGAGAGGTCTATACGTTTATTTGCTATGGAGAGCAACACATTAGATGAAGTAAAAGCAGAAACAAGTCCCTCAAGCACTTGCATAGGAGTTTGAAAAATTAATCCTTTTGTTATATTATTTCTTATGTTTATGTTTTCAATAAGATCAATAAAATTAATTAGAATTTTATTAGGATCAAAGAATTTGCTTTTCGGTATATTTTATATATATATAGCTTAAAATATATATTCTTTTTGCTTAATTAATTTAAGAGATCATAAGAAGGATAAGAATGATAGGTAATACAGGTAATATAAAAAATTAAAAAGAAAGGATAAAGTGCGTAAACAAAAATATTTTATAAAAATTGTAGTAAACAATATGTTTTTCCTTTTTTTATATATAATTCAATATTACTTTTTTTTTTTTGTTTTATAATTTTATTAAAAAAAATAAAGTTTTATTTTAAACTAAAAAAATGTTTGAAACCTTTATATTTCCATACTGAATTTGAAAATTAAAAGTAAAACTGTAAAATTTACTTTGCTGTCTTTGTTGTACACCTCTTAAGAATGCTGCGTAGAAATGAGCTGAAAATAAAATTCTCTTCTGAGAGTAAAATTTACTTTGCTGTCTTTGTTGTACATTTCTTAAGAATGCTGCGCAGAAATGAGCTGAGAATAAAATTCTCTTCTGAGAGTAAAATTTACTTTGCTGTTTTTGTTGTACATTTCCTAAGAATGAAGAAATGAGCTCAGAACAAAATTCTCTTCTGAGAGTAAAATTTACTTTGCTGTCTTTGTTGTGCATTTCTTATCAATGCTGCGCAGAAATGAGCTCAGAATAAAATTCACTTCCGAGAGTAAAATTTACTTTGCTGTTTTTGCTTACGGATGCTCTGCAGAAATGCTTAGCGTGACTCAGAGTGACTCAGAGTGACGACGAATAATTGAAGGATGAGCGCATACATAATGAAGCCAAGCAACCAATCGAGTTCGAATGCGCGAGGCTCGAGTTCATAGCAAACATGAATGAATGCAAGGAAAGAGAATAAGAGCTCGACTAATACATGTTAGAGACAGTTTCTTCCGAAATAAATATAGGCGGTCAAAGCAGTCGTTTTCGTATGTTTTACCCATACATTTGAGTTTGGAATGAGCAAGACCGTCATCCCATGTCTTGAAAGCTGTCTTTCTCTGAGCGTACTGGCTCTCTGCTCTCTAGCCGACACTTATATAATTTCTCGAGAATTTATTGCGGAAATATTGCTAACGAAATGTCTGGTCTTGTAAACGAGGTTATCGTTCTCCACCACTTGTTCTTTTTTTTTATTTCTTGAGAGAGCTTTCCAAGTTGCCGGTGCGAATAAATACGTCGCCTAATACCTTGGAAGTAACTTAAAACGCCCGTCATCAGTGCAATATCATCAAGCAAAGCAAATCTTTTCATACGCTATTTGTCCTAAAAGTATATAAACCAGGTAGCTGTCGCGATCTCTTTAAAAAATGCGCACTTAAGTTGTATGGCAAAAATTAAGCATAGGAATGGAGTATACGACGCATCATGAGCGTCTTAAATTCACCGTTTCTTCATAACGAATATACTCGTCAATGATAGTTAATTGATTAAATTTATGCGATTGTGTGTAAGCCACTGAAGGAGCATAGATACCTTTTCCCAAACACTACTGAAAAGGAATAACGCCCCTATTTTGACAAAATCGCTGTGCAAAATAAATTTGCTTTTCTTATAATTTCTCGACAAACATCGATGAAAATTACTATTTTGCTACATTAAATGAATATTGGAAATATGGAGCGCAACAGATCGTGTTTTAAACCCTCTCCCATACTTTTTTAAATATGAGCAATGGCTCGAGAGATATTCCCTATTTGTGATAGTCAGCGAGGTCAGCAGCCTAGTAGGTGGTGCCCAACCGGTAAGTGCTATTCCTTTAACGATTACGCATTCGTTATAGCTACCACTACAGTAAGCTACCACTACAGTAAATTCTACCGGCAGTACTTGTCAGCGATATTCTTACATGCCCTGTACGTCTTTATAATAATAACGATTTTTACCTTCGCGACTACTTATGTGGACATAAGATCTTTAATTTAATGTATTTTGTGGTCGAAGTTAGTCGCAAATAGCCATTTCACATGTAAACAAACTGCACAACTGGGTGTGTGCGGTGCGATGACAACCTTGGAAGTATTATTTTCCTTGAGAAAGGATAGTGAAGAATCGGCCTTCCGGGACGTGGGGATAGTCCAAAGGCAAGTGCCTTATGCGTGCAGTATGAGATCACCCAAAGCTGTATAGCTTGGTGTAAGTTCTTGCTTGAACGATAAAATAAGTAGTAAAAGGTTGTCTACGGGGGTCAGGTTGCCCAAAGTAGGATTGCTCCGGCAGGAAGATGTACACTACCCATCGGAATGCCGGACGAATGCCTTCTTGCCTGGCTGCTGGATAAGACCCTTCGGAGGGTATTCGTTGTGGCTGTGGTTGCCCCAGAGTTTCGCGGGGAGTTATCTAAGAGGTGCTTAGATAGGCTTCGACGTATACCACTAAACGAGAATTTGGCCCATACCCATTTGCTATTGCGGGACTTCAGGGTAGCGAGGCCCCCTTCAATGGGGATTGTCTCTCTCCCTGAGGGGTCCCCAATCAACTAAATTGATTGCCAATGGTTGTAGGCAACCCGTCTGATTAAGGCACATGCCAGGTGGAGACGTTAAAACATATACAGATATCTGTACAATGCCTATTGATATGGGTCTCCTTTATGGACCCCTTCAAATATCATGTGTTCTCATAAAAAGTAAGCCTTTATAAAGCAAAGAGTATCACTTTTTGAAATCTTGTAACGAAAATGCTTGAAGAATAGAAGGTTCCTTGAAAAATAACTAACTTGAATAAATATAAATAATTCGACTTGGATGAACATTTTGGATTCTGGGCATTACTACGCCCTACGGATTTTTATGAAAAGTGAATCTTTATAGGAAAACAAGGTATTCTTCAATTCTTGTTAAGTGAAATTTATGGTCTATGGCACTTAACTGTCTTGGTTGCTTCGCTAAAATTCTAAACTTTTAAGGTGCTACTCTTATGATATATAGTCTTTAAAGGGGCCGGCTACTTAATGAAGTTTTGATTTTAACCAATTAATTTTTCACTAACTGTAAAAAATCATTCTTAAAAGCGGATCGAATTCATTAAGTTAGAGATGTGCTCCATAATCATTCATTTATTTCGAATAGTTGGAGAAAAGTATGGCTGCATAAAACAGCTGTAAGCGAAACCACTTAGAGTTCGCTTACAAAACATGCAATTTTTTTTTTTTTTTTTTATTTATTAATCGCCCATTTAGTGAGTAATAAAGTAAATTTTTCATTTTATTCGAAGGCGGAGACAAAGTGTAAAATTTTTAAACTACATCTCGATGTGTTACGTAAATTTTCGAAAGCGTTGTCATCATGATCTGCCTATATACAGACTACTATTTACATAAATTATAGACCCCTTAATGAATATAACTTGACTCGCATTTAATAATGTAATTAATTTTACATTAAAATATTTAAAATGCACTTTTGTCCCCACCACTACCAGATAGAAATATATTAATTCCATTATTGCTTTTGCGACTTACAAACCTAGAGAGAAAAATCAAAGTATTAATGACTTGTTACAGTCAGCTATGCGTCCGTTACCTCTCTAGGTGGTAAATGCCATTTACCAAAATTCGCTCCTTAAAGGTGTTCTTCCATTTTATAATTTTCTCTTTACACTTGCCACTGATATAATAAAAATGTAGAGTCTTGTCATCGTAGAATTTTTTTATAGAAAACCTTCACGGTATAGATATTACGATACATATTTCAAAGTACGCTCACTATATATCTTGAACGAAACTGCTTTTAAAAGACTTTGTTTAAAGGCAATGACTTCTATTTCGTAGAATTTCTCGAATACCTTTTAAATGTTTACTAAAAACGTTAAATGGTAAGTGGGAATAAAATTTCGGTTCAAGACTAAAGCGAGTTTTTATTTCTCGCTTTTCTGTTTTTTGCACTCCTTAATCAATTACATTTACTCCATTTGAGTTCGATTGGGAAACCTATGTTGCAATTATTGTGAGCGTATGCTTAGTACAACCAACCGAATATATCGGTCACACAGAAAACCGGTATAAAAAGTAATAAATTGTAATTAATTTTTTTATTTTTTTTTCGTTTTATTATTTTTCACTTTCGTTTTCCTGCAGAAGTGAGAGGTATACAAATATACTTTGATTAAATACCGGAACATTTTGCTTACAAACACAGGCGTGCTTCCTTGTATTGGTCATGAATTAAGAGTGATCCTGATAATAAGAAAAAAATTAAAAATTTGTGCAGACAGAGCGACAGAACAAAAGGGTTAGAATGCTTCGTTAAAAAGTTCTGTCTTGCGGTGATATATAACTGAAAATCGTTAACTTTCTCTTTGACGTGGGAGTGTTCTTCAATCAATCCTTGTCGGTGTTTTCCTATGCAATATCTATTGGATCAAATGTTTGTTTCAAATTATTATCATCTACGCGAAATTTCTGTTTTTTATTGCAAAATTTTGCTATTTTGAGAATACAGACGGGCAGACAAATGCAAGATCAAGAGTTGTTGCGTGAGCTTAATATGTGTAATTGTCTATAGCAAGTATCCATAGTGTCTGAATAGAAAGCAGGGTGAAGCAGTACCGCCTCGTCTGCCGCCCATCGTTAGGCCACTCTTTTAATATTCTCAATCCCAGGCAAGAAGTTATGGGGCTATTTCTGGTTATGGCGAAGCCGTTTGGATGAAGCACCCTGCCCGAATCCGACACTTCCTCGCAGCATAAAGCAACAGGAACTCCCTAAAACTTGTAAATCCCAATAACCCCTGCTAAGACCATGAACACAGATCTTCAAATGATAAAGAGAAAAATATATATAACACGGACGCAGTGTTGTGTCCCCCTCTCAAGCCCCTCTCAAGCTCAGCTACTCCTCTAATTACCAGACGTTCATGGTAGCTTGACATTCTAAAGAAAAGGCTTGGTGACTTCGCTTGCCAGAGGGTGCCAGTCTATCGCTTCGCTTTTATTCGATGCATCATCATTCATCATGAAGTTAGATATAGTGTACTGCGAGTGTCCATATAAAGTCAATATCGGCCTGACAAGACGTCCGAAAGGACGAACGAATGGAGAGATGAACAGATAAACAACCGACGTACTGATAATCTATTCTAATTGGCAAAAGGTTGCATAAGAATTGAAATTTGATATGCAGAAAGATTATCTCTTACGACGCGAGCGGCGACATGAACCGCTTTAGTTGATTTCTTAAGTTACCCTCACAAGGCAGGGAAAACTTTTCAGGTCAATCAACAAATAAACAGACAGACTGACTTAAATTTCGGCATTCACGTTGACCTATGGTGTACAGACTTGGAAAGATTTCAAAGACATACGAACTACGAGGATTTGTCAATTTGAACGCAGGCGATGTAAATGGATATACGAAAGATTATATGGAAATTGAAGTTTATGTGGTTATCAGGTAGTGTTAACTCCATAGGTAACATCCAGAGACCCCAATGAGGAAATTATATTTTTGCTCAGTTTTCTTGCTTTTCTTCCTTTCTTCCCAAGTTTGCTATTTAAAAATAAGAATATATTTCATATACTTTTATAGTTTAACAAAGGAAAGAGCACTAAGTAGTACGTAAACTATAGAGCAACTCTTTGTATAACAACAAATCCCTTTCATTAAGCAAACGATTGATTGTAACCGCCTCAAAGCACTGAAACCAAACTGCCTGAAAGGAATTCCCATATTATATTTTGACAGTTTATTAGTAGAGTAGAAAATAGTTTTTTCAATTGTGTTTTTTTTAAAGCCTTGTTTATGGGTAAGAAAAGTTTTACATTTCTGTTTGTAATCGAACGCTGGTTTCAATTGCATCAAAAGCATAATAAATAATAATAGCTTTCTTTCCCAACACTAATGGTCTTAAATTACAGGTAATTTTTTTTACTCGTCATGACTGCCTGACTCTCGACAGTGAGTGATTAAGTCAGTAAGCGAGTTAGTCGGTCAGTCTGCGTTGAAAATGTTCGAAGCTTTCCTTGCCTCTGTTTCTCCGCTTGCAAAATACAATGAAAGTTAGAAAATCATTAAGAAATGTTAGTGCTTTTCATTGTTGCTGTTGTTGCTGTTATTGTGGTTATTGTTGTTTGTTAAATAATTTTCCTTATTTACAACATTTATGACGTAAATAATATTTAAGTAAGCTTAAGTAAGTTTCTTATTTTTCAACGCTTTTCCAATTGCCCACGTGTGTGTGTGTATGCGTATGTGTATTTGCAGATACGTGAATACCAGTAAATAAGCTTAGAGCTATGATGCAATCAAAAATTGTATTAACAACGGTTATGTTTGTGTATAGTTGAGCCAAGTTGCCAACGCTTGAAGTCTTCTCAAAAATATTTGTTCGCTCTAATGGTTTTAGTCATCAAATAGTTTTTTAAATCAATAATAACACATACACGCAAACCATCTCTCTGTATGTATTTTAATTATTTGCTTCTTCTTTTTTTCGTTTTCTGCCATCCGAGCAAATTTCGACAGCCAATAAGTAAATGTCTTGCCTTTGATGCATAAATTTTCCATTATTTATTATTGACAAAAGTCCTTTATACGCTGCGTTTGGATACAAGTGTGTGCGTCTGTAGTCGCAAATTTTTATGCTCTTACTACATAACAAATTATGAAATATATTTAACTGCTTAACGGTAAAAGAAGGCGTTTTGCTTTACTGCACTAATACTAAACGCGCTATACACGCATATAACCACTTGAAACAAAAGACTTAAGCAACAAACTTGTTCTCGTTAAGTATTTGTTGTTGATTTCTGAACGGCAAGCAAATGTATAAAAATTCCTCCATAGGTCATAAGTTTTCAAATTAATAAAAAATATTTTGCAAACTTTCGCTTTTTTTTTAAATCGCTTCTAAACTGCTTTTTTTTATTGAAATCAGGCAAGACAAAGTTTTTCTACGAAACTTAAACAGAGTCTTGTATAAATTTACGTAATCTTTGAAAGATGTAAGAACCTCAATAAACATGGACATGACACACATAAACGCACAATGACAATCACATAGCACACATCACAAGCATTTAACATTGTAAAAATATCGATTACAATTAAATATTTGAGATCTAAGACGCTTGGCCAACGACCAACATAGTGTCGAAGATTCTGAGACTTTTGGAGCTACTCTAACGTAATTGAAATTATCTTTTATGTGCATTCAAAGTGATGGTTGAAACGTGCATTAGTTCTTATACAAATAAGTGTAATAGAAAATGATCGAAGCAGGTAATGAACGATCAAAAGAACGATCTAAGATGAATAATAAAATAGAATAAAATTTGAACCTTCCCCATTCCACCACATAAAGGCTCTTAAGAAGAGTAAGTATCCATATGGCAACAAAATTTTGACTTTTTACTATTTATGGACGAAAAATGATGCAGAATAATGGTTTCAGGAATTCAAAATTTGCTGTGGTTATGTTCGAACCACATAGACCAATTGTTTGGACGCCTTCTCGGATCAC
Source organism: Glossina pallidipes (assembly GCA_000688715.1). Taxonomy (NCBI): domain Eukaryota; kingdom Metazoa; phylum Arthropoda; class Insecta; order Diptera; family Glossinidae; genus Glossina; species Glossina pallidipes. The sequence continues at coordinate 32,045 of KK499950.1, read as the reverse complement.
GACTCTTATGAAAAAGAAGAGTTATAACAACACATGTAATATAATTTTTTTACATTTTACGGTGAATGCAGGAAAAGCATTTTATAAGGAAGTAAGGCCGTAGGAAAAGAAATTGGGCCATGGCAGGCTTGTTGCAAAGATAAATTATCGGGAAAAGAAAGTTTCAAAATTACAAATGGAATGACAAATTAGTTTATTCTAATCACTAAGAGACGAATATGTAAAGTTGGAAGTACCCAAAATATGATGATAAAAGTATCATGGAAAGCAAAATTCTATTTAGAAAAGCAACAACAATAACAACGACATCTAGAGCAGAGTCTGTAAACAGTTTACATAAAATTTTTATTAAAATTTTTCTTTTAACAAAAAAACACTGTTGCCAAAATTTATACGACCAGTAATGTAACAACTAGTTTTAAGACGAGAACATATATATATACCTGTGTGTACACATTGATATAATATATATATATATATACATATAATGTATTCATATAACCACTTAGCTTTAGGCAATTTTTTTCTCGTGTTTATCGAAAGTTGTTTAAAGATGTTTGTTTGGTTAGTGATGGTGGTGTAGTGTGAGTAAAAATATTTATTAGCCCTCTTTGCATGGGGTGGCGGGAGTTCATTATGTTATATAGTAAGTAAAAGTATGTCGCAAAGCATCAAAAATATAATAGCTGTGGATTACTTCGCTAGTTTCCCGTAAAGGGATTAATCGATTAATAACGAATACTAGCGCCACAATGGTGATAATAGGTCTCTTCGCTTTCTATTGACAGTGAAACATTTCACAGTGTGATAACATAATTAATGTTTTAATTTGTAGTACGCTTGTGCTTTCCTGCATTACCTATTAGCATTATAATTTTGATATATTGCGTTGGAATTATTCTTGATCAATCTTATTCTTAATCAATAAGATTCCTTTTTCATGCTTGCTTACACCGGCCCTTCTGGCTCTTGTTTAAATGGAGGCCGAAACTGTCTATCAGAAAATTTTACTTAAATAAAAGAAGAGAAGGTTAACTGAAAGTAAAGTCCTTTTCAGCAAAGATCACTCTTAAGTTTTTCCAGATTTCATGGAGGTATTCTTTATACTAGAGCTTTATAAAGTAATTGACCATGAATGGTGTAGTATACATCAAGTCCATATATATTCATTTTTGAGTGGGATGGGTTTTTTTTGGCTATGCGAACTACTGGCCCGTACCAGCAGCATGCAGGATTAGCCATCTATAGCGTTTACATATTAAAACTACTACCCACATACACATTACTTCGACCACTCTCCTCCGCAGGACCATTGTCAGGTATTACTTCGCGGAGGTTGATTGCAATTAGTGCAGTCCTTATGTGTTTAGTGCCATTAGATAAAATTCATGCACTTTATGTGATTTCTTTCACGTATTCACAAGCACGCTGAAATTGTTACAAATGACTTCGATGGCCGAGGGATAAGTTTTTTGCCAACATGTTACCCATATGAATTTTTTATATTTATTTACTATTTATTACAAATTATTATTATAAAAAAAAACAAAAAAAAAAAAACAAAAGGTGCATATTATGTGCAATAAACCCATTAATTAAGTTTACATGATCATTTGATGTAAAAAATTCGCCCAAAGCCAAGTACAGCTTTCTTAATGTACACATCAATCATTAGTTGGTTTTTGTTTGTTTTATTGAAAAATCAGAAAAAAAAAAAATTTTGTTTCCTATCCAAACCAAAGAACCGTGACATCGTGATTGGAAGCAACTTGTTTTTCAATTAATATTTCGAAATTATTAAAAATTAATTATTAGTTACATGCAATTGAGGAAGTGTTGTACAATTCCTTACCCAACATATGCATGAGACAGAAAAAATCCTTTATTATGAAATATTTGTCTTTACCATACACGTTTGCTATACCGCTTGACTATACACTTAAATTATGTTACCATTCAATAGACAACATCCGAATATTCACATTTCACATTCGATTGTTGGTATATTTTTAATTGATCCTCTCGGAGAACGTTTAGTAGACTATCATCAAATTCATAAGAATTAAATTAGAAAATTTGAAAATTTGTAAAAGTGGCTTGAGTTGTAGGCCTCTTGTTTGACACTTGCACGATGTTAAGTAGTCACAAAGCCTAACGGTGAAAATGGATCCGACTTCTCTTGCATTAGACTACAATTTGTAAGATGATAAGAATAAATGAGATTTAAAAATTATCGATTAGCTAAATGTATAAGCTGATGCGACTACGGTCCATCCACTCATAAATTAATAAAAAAAGGGGTTTAAGAAACTACAATCCTCACAACTTACAATTTGCCTTAACTCACACACTCGAACACTGGGGTTACTAACAATAAAGTTCCAAAGTTTTATTACATTTTTTTCATTAGGTTTTAAAAAAAAAAGGTGCCATCTTCAATTTCGCCGCATACGAAATATCATCGCGATGACATTTGACAAGAAACACTAAGCGATTTTCAGATATGCATCAGTACACACACATTCCTGCATTAAAATATTGAAAATTCATAACAAAAATTTAAGCAAATGTATTTTAAGCGATTAGACGCATTTGATGCATCCTTCTGCCTAGTTATATAGAGGAAGCGAAACTGTTGCATCTGCAATTCCGGTAGCCCAAGGAAAATAGACGAAAAATCCTTCCAACCACAACGCGCGTGAACACGGTGCTACTTTGTGACGGACAGTAGTGATGCACCATACTTACGGAGGTTGAATGCATTCTCGAAAGATGTTCGATTTTTGTAAGTCTGTATGAATTCATAAAGAAAGTCGCAAGTCAGATTGAACTTTTATTGTATCGATCAATTCAGAAGCATTTACTTAATCCTTTTAAACTTTGTTTGCCTGCCCGTGTGTCTGTCTGTCCGACTGTCCATATATGTCTGTATTTAACCTACAGACTGCAGCTTGCATTATGTCGACTGATTCAGGATGATTTTCTGAATTAATTTAAACTTGTCCGTCCGTTCGCCTGTCCGTGTGTTTTTATGTTTAATTTACAGAACGCCATTTTTGAGGTGTTTCGACGAAATCTTGTACGCCAGACGAACCCTGGTGAAAATTAATTAAATCAATCAAAATGTTTAAAGTCACTCTTATCAATTATTTTCAAAAACTCGCTATATGAAAGGCCGTTTTTTTTCAAAATTTCTCAACAAAAAACGCTGAGTTATAGTATTTCGGTCATAACGTTTATTTATTTTTTTTTAAATGACGAATCATTCAGGATAACACTGTGACAGTCAGAAAGAAGAAAAGAAAGAGAGAAAAATTCGGAGGTGGTGGCTGCAGTCTAGTGGGTGTGTACCCAATCGATAAGTGCTGTGCCTTTATCGCACTATAGCTACTAAAAAAGAAAACTCTAGTGCACTTCAGATTTAAATTCGCGAACACTGACGTGGTAGTCGCCGTTCTTACCTACTCGTCTACTCGGCTGCATATTTCGCCATAATAAACTGATGCGAAAAATTGTAACTGATACGGTCATTTTCCCATCTAACCGTTTCTGCAAGGAATTGCCCTTTGTATGGCAACGCGGTCTGCCTTTTACTATTTTGTAGAAAATAATGGTCTGACGTGTAACTAAATTGGGTGAAATTTGGACCACGTAAACTCATTTTTCGGTTCCCACTCTACATATGGGTTTCTATGAAAATTAAGCCGCTATATGGTAAAAAAATATGTGTTCAATCTTACGTGGAAAAGTGGGATGATTTACAATATGTTAATACATATTAGGTAAGGTTATGTAGTGCCAACAACGGCCGACCTTATGCGGCTGTAATGCATTTACTTATTTCATTAAAATAATGCTATGTGTTTATTTTCGGCAGAACGCTGCCCGCTGCCGTACAGCTCACAAAACGTTGCCTACATGGGGTGTAAAAGAAGTTACACTTTTTGTTGTAGTACCCTATAGTTAACAAACTCTCAAAGAACAAGCAAAGCTTTCACAGTTAATATGCTTTCAAAGTAGTGAAATCCCTCCTTTTATACTCGCCAGAGAAATACGCTTAACCCTTTCGCTATCAGAGCCTTGGCGGAAAAACTGCTACCATATCCTAGACGTCTTTTTATTTAGATATGATACCAATTGTTACTGATTTTTGTGAGATGCATCTGGGATGACATAAGTGACACTGCGCTGCAGATAGATAATTTCTTTGATAGCCCCGTCATCACATATGGCGAAACAATTATCGTAAACTGCTAATGAACATCACACATACCGTCCCATATTTGTGACGGCGGGCTCAGGTAAGATTTGTTCGTCCCATATATGTGAAGCTGATAACGGAACTTCAAAAAGTATGCGCATCGACGACGCTGCCGTCCACATTTTTTTTCTTTCTTAACGACTCCATTGGTCATTGGAAAAGTCGAAACTCCATTTATGTAAACAAATAATAAAGCAAATTGTTATCTATTCACAGATGTTCCTATCACAGCTAAGATCGATGAGATCTTTTCCAAGAAAATAAATCAATATCGGAAGGAAATATTCACCAAAGCGATCTTCATGTGAAACATGTTGCTATTTTTGTATTTGCTGAAGATGGTAAGTGTACTATGTTTGCCCCAAAACAGCTATAAATACCCCTTTTCCGCTTTTAATATTTCAGAAGCTTACAAAAGAACGGACAGAGTAGAACAATATTACAAAATAAGATATAAAAATAAAAGTCGTAAATAGCGTTTCACTTATGGCACATAAGCAATATTTTGTAATTTTGTTAGTGCACACACACAGAGAGGCAAAATGCGTGCATAAAAATAATTCCATGCTAAAATCATTATATTCGATTGGATTGGATTGGATTTTCAAAAACCTTTTTTTAATTAAATGCATTTGATAGACGAATTTGTTTTTGTAAAAGTCAAGGCCTAAAGAATATAATAAATGAAATGTGAAATAAAAACAATCTAAAAAAAATTGTTTAATATCTTTGTTTTACATATGCGTTAAATTGTATACTTAACACTTAGTTGATGTAATCAAAATATTTTATGGTAAGTACGTATATCATGCATTATAATGTGCTTTTATTAGATTTTTGGTATAGAAACTTAGTTTATTAGATCTTTTTATTTTTTAGTTGTAATTAGTTTGCTTATTTTGCTCGCTAGCGCAAAAGTCAGGGTCATGTCAAGAACTTTATCTGTTTACCGACGCATAGCTGATCGCAGATAATCTCTCGTAAATGTTTTTGAAAGGAAAATTATAAACAACAATTAAAAGTTAGCAATGAAAGGGTAATGCTTTGCCTTGCCTTCCTATCGATTAAAAGCGACGCGTATAGGTTACGCCATCATATAACTCATATGAGAAAGACATTTTCTCCTCCCTTTCCATGCTTTCTCTCTTACGACCTAATGAAGTAAAACGACAAGTAATTATTTTTAAATAATAATAGATGCAATAACGTAACGTTACTAACCAACGGGAATGATAAATAAATCTTCCTTTTGACTTGTACCTGAAAGGCTGAAGCAAAGTATGCGACTTACAAAGTAAACGACTATATATATTTATCACGAAATCCATATTTTGGAATAAATGCGCGAAAAATTCTCTTACGCATCCCACACTTTTCATAGAGCAATTTTGTGTGTGTGTGTGTGTGTGTGTGAGTATGTGTGTCTATGTGTGTTCCTATCGTATTAGTCCTAAAAAATAAAACCAATTAGACGTATAAACGCCGAAGAGAACGCCAAAGTTCTGCCCGTAGGCGTTCGAAAATTAAATCCCTTTGGTAGAAACTTAGAACAGTAAGATACTACCAACTTTTTGGCCAGTTTTTATTCAGCAAATTTACAAATTGAAAGTTGTTGTAAAAAAAACCTTTTGAAAAGGGAGGGGTCCAATGTAATCTATTTTCAGTAATGCTCGTCTTTGGCCCACGATATGCCAAAGGAGGTATACTTTTCCCCACAATATTTTCAAAATTTGCGTTCCGTACACAAAATGACATGAAGAGACACCAAAGAAGCAGGCAGGCTGATAAAGGGACATACACATTTAAAGCGATTTAGAAATTGATTCGGATTTATCGGATTCAGAGTCATCTGATGGTATAATAAAAGCCGCGTCTATTTCAAATCATTCCCCATCCTTTTTAAGCTCTTTTGAAACCTTCTAAGTGTTGCATACGTCTACACAAAGCACCTTCGCTTGAAAAGTGAGAATAATAGGCATGGCGAGTAAAATCTATACAAATAAATTGCTGCAAAGGCAGGCGGCTTGTTTGAAGAACAAGCGCACTACCACACTCCGTAATGAGTGACAGCTAAGTGCTAAGAAAGTTGAAAGAAGAAAACTAATCGCACGTTAATTTCTCTAAATGCCAACGACTTGGTCAGCCCACAATTTAACAAAATCCCTATTATTTATGTGTGCAAAACATCCTTAAAAGTATGATCAGAGTATATTTAAGCAAATAAGATCTTCGATCGTGTACTGATATAATACTGATTAGTACTCGTCTATGTGCTTCATGTACACAACACAGTTAACACTAGTTGCATAAACGTTAAACAAACACAAAATTAATAAAATTTCTTAGCCTTTTCTTAAGTTGCTTTAAAGATTCTCTAACTAGAAAAAAAAAGACATAAAATGAAAATGTTACAGAACCGTTAGACTGATTGTATTGTTCTTAAGAGAGACTATGGTGAGGAATAAATTCCAATTGTGGAAAACAACAGAAAAATACTTCTTACTTATGTCAAAAATTTTTCAAAACTTTCGCATACTTAAGCCCCTAATGGGCAAGACCATAATGATGGCCAATTTTTCCCACCACATACGGTATTGCACTGATTGCTCGAAAAGCTTCATAGGACCGCAAATAATTCTACCGTATTTACTCCTATTAAGCAAACGATTAACATAAGCCACCATAACGCATTGGAGTATGCTTATGGCAATCACTGTTTAACAAAAAAAAAAAGACGGTAGATAGATAGTCTTTAGTTGCCGATGCTCATCATACTTTTAGTCCTAGGATTTATTTTTTTGGTCTAAACGCATATATAGCAATAATAATAAGTAGAATCACTATAGTGGAACACTGCCCATCGTTGAAGCCTACACCTTACACCCTATACCACTACGTTTAATACGCTTATTCATACAACGACGTTTCAAAATAAGATGTTATATGGAAAGTGGTCGAAAAGGGTGTTCGATCCCAAAAATTTTCAATCGCGTTCGACCTTGAACTTGTAGGTTGAGCACAAGAAAAGAAGATAGACAGACGGATAGATTCATAAGATGATTACAAATCGGTTGGTTCTGACTATAATATATCCTCCCTACCCTTGCACCTTAGGTAATATAGGGTATAACAACAATGAAAGAATTACTCGAAAAATATGGAAATATTTTGGAAAAAGTTGTGTAATATTTTTGAGGAAAATTTCCATTAAAAATGTAAATAAAATCATTTGAGTTTTCTTTCATAAACATTTTTTTCATGCACTTACGTCTCTTTTTCTTGTTTTTTTTTTTTATTTTTTTTTTTTTGACTACAATTGAATAAATGCCAATAAGAGATGCTTATGAAACTGAAACTTGTGTAGGAAGCGCGAAGCAACTAATACGCAAACGATATGTTGTTGCTCTACCGGTTAATATTATTAGAAAAGTAGGTCAATTCTCAGTTGGTAACTTGTTTACTTTACTTAAAAAGCAGGAACGTAAATTTGCAATGAATTCAATGAACGCTATCTAGATAGTGAATAGGACAGAAGCACAAATTAGTTCAATAGATGTAAAAACATTATAGTGGGATATGGCCCGCCATTAAGTACATCACACAACCCGACTTTCCAAAATAAGGCCTTGTATGGGAAGTGGTCGACAAAGTCGTCCGATCCGAAACATTTTCAACAACATTGAGCCACAACAGCTCGAAGCACTAAATTTCATCAGTTGCGACCTGTAGGATGAACACAAGAAAACGGGCAGACAACCTTAAGCCGATTGAGAAAGTGACTCTGAATCGATCGGGATATGAAAACGTGGATTTATCCCAAGTCCCTCTGAGCAAGTGATGTGGAATATAAAAAATACGAAAATTAAGTTGAAATGTGGACGAGTCGAAGGGTAAAATGGAACCAGATTGATGTCCGAAATATTACCTTAATATTATTTTGTGAATCTTCTTTGAATTTCTTTTTTCTATTCTGGGGAAAAGAAAGCCTTTTGCACAGCTCGACTTTGAAATTTCAATACCAGTTCAATATCGAGTCTTTGAGCCTTTGACGCAGCGGACACACTAGCGAATAAGAAATGTGAAAAGTGATCTTTTTCGACAAAGAAGAGTAAAGTTCTAGATACTAAGTCTAGGAAGATTTCGTACATATACGGATATAGAAAGTATGTAACTAATATTTTTACGAAAAATTGTAATAAATTTAAAATACACCCATGCGTTGAAAATATTTTGAAACTTTTTATTTACTTTTTTAGATTCTTCCGAACTGCTGACGAGCACCTAAGTCGTAATTTGCTCCTTTTTTTGCGGTGACGGTCGGAAAGAAGCGAGCAAAGGGTAAGAGATATGGAAGCGGCCGTAGCCATAATGGCCGTGTGCCCAATCGGTAAGTATTATGTCTTTGCCGACTGAGCATTCACTATAGCTACATTTGGTTTCGGTCAGTTTTACCTTGTGAGTGCCGTAGAACATTTTTGTACCCTATACCACTTGTGTGTGTGGTACGAGGAAATATCAGTTTTAAGCGAACGTATGCAACACTCAGAAGGACTTGAGATAGACCTATTCGATATGGACTTGTCTGTGCGTCTGTCCGTTTCTGCGTCTTATTTCTTGCATTCAATCTAAAGGTGACAATTTTTGAGGATGTTTGATGGAACTTATTGCATTGACTTGTTTGGCCCATGGACGATAGCGATATTGGAAATGATTCGGATCTCACATAACTACTTTTCTATTGTATGCAATAACTACATAAACGGACGAGATGTAGGTTATTTAATGATGTTACAATGCTGTTACTTGTTACATATATCAATATAGAACGGAGTGCACTGGATCGACCTTCCCATTTATAACATCCGCAAATCTGTATATTAGGGTCTTTACAATATCCACTCATTCTTGATAGGTGTAAGATTTTAAAGCAAGATAAGCAATTTTCTAATAGCTTCAGTTACGTTCCGCTATCCAACGGCGATTAGAACGAACGATCTTGCAAATATTCGAATAAGGAAGCAGAACATGACTGCACATTCACACTTGAAAATTGAGCGAAATCGACCAAATAAGACAGCGATAATAAATGAAAACCCACAACCAACATTCCATTTAATGTTAAATTAAATTTTTAAGCCAAATATGTGCACAGAACAGAGCACAAATGCTTCCCATCGACCATCTGCCATGCCCATAATTAACCCAAATATCAATAGAGAAGGCAAGCAGATAGTCACGCGATCGCGGAGAAAATCTTTAATAGTTTGTAGATTTTTTGATGAATTCTCCGGAGTATTGGAAGCGGTTTAATGAATTCACAATAAAGAGCACATGAATTAGGTCCAAATAAGGATGGAGGCAACTTATTATGGTATAAAATATATTATAATTTTTTTTCAATTAAAAAGGTAAGGATGGCTAGAATAATTTTATAAGAACATCATAATAAATAAATGTTTTTATTAAAAAGGAAGATAAATAATAGTTTTAATCAATGTGTTTTACCTTCTCCTTTCTCTCTTTCTCTATTTCACCAATAAACAAAAAACAGCACAAAACTTTTATTAATATTTTTTAATTTAAAACACTTTTTTATTACTTTATTTTATTGTAAAATAACTAATCACAGTTTTATTATTGATTTCTATTTACTCTATAATATATTTATACATTTATTATATGTAACTGTGTATAACAGACGCTTCAATAAATTGTTTTTCGTTTTTCTTTTATTTATTTGATTTTTCTTCTAAGACTGATTTTAACTGTGCTGAACGTACCGTCTCCGAGGTAAGACTGAACTCAAAGCATTTGTTGTACACAAATATGAGGAGCTTAACATGGCGTTTGCGATCAAATAACACAAACACAAGCGTAAACACACAAAGCATACACACGACCAAATCAATAGCGCAGACTTTAAACCAAATAAAACTTGTTCTTGATTTGTTTAAATTGCATAGAAATTGAAAATAACAACACTCTACAGCATGGATCCACTACAGGATTGTCTATATATATACATTCATACATTTGTATATAGATAAATACGTTACGTTATATTAGCTATATATTAGACACACAGCTAAACCTATTACTATGTTTGCATTTTGCTGACGGCTAACGAAAAATGTTATCTATGTACATAGCGAACGGCCACGAGCCTAAAATATTTATATCTTTTGATTTTGATAGCGAGCGTTTATTTTATTAAAAGATATTTTTTTTTTTGTTTATTTTCACTTTCGTTCTTCTTTTTAGTCATAAGTTTTTTAATAAATAATATGCCACAAGCAATGATTGAAAACTTTTTTCTTGCTATTGATTTCTTTAACTTAGTTTCTCACTTCGAATATTTGCTTACATGATGTGTTTGTATAACAAGCATATCTTTGTTTGTTGTCTTCGCGTGCGCTTCTATTTGTATTAAAAATTAGATTTAAACAATTTCTCGCATACATTACAAAACTATTTATTTACTTTTCATACCATGCACTAATTATGGTTCCAGGGTATATCAAGTTTGCGGGATTGCACACAACACCTTTTTTATTATTCCCTTTCAATCGATTCACTTTCCGAATCGATTTAAGCTTGTCTCTCTGTCTGTCCATTTGCCCATATCCCCATATTCAACCTACATGGCGCAATATTTGAGATTTTTTAATTAGATTTGGTATACCGATGTGTTGGCCCAACAACGACGAACAGTATTGAAAATGACTTGGATAGAACCACTTTTTCGACCCATAATCTTATAACGCCCTACCTCGAAAAGGCTTTGTGCGTATAATTGCGTCAACCGAAGCGGTGTACGGTGTTTCATAATGGGCCATCCGCTAAATCTATTTACTTATTTTCTTTATCGTTTGTTTGGTTGATTTTTGTTGTTTGGATAAGAGCACAAACACAGTACATAGTGCATATTTAGCATTTTGGGTGCAAAGTTAATTATCATAATTTCCTCTTTAATGCAAAGAATAAAGTATAATATCTTTATCATTCCGTTTACAGTCACCTGGGAGGTGAGTTACCAAAAAGATTCACCCGAAGTTTACAAATTCTTGATCTTTGAAGGAATGAAACCATACTATCAAATAAAATAAATGGAATCCAAAATATGGAATAACTTATTTGCCTAATCTAGATCTCTGCATGGAATACAATCAACGCATTAAGTCTGCCAGTTTCGTGCAGAATTTCGAACCCAGAAGATTGGAGTTCTCCTCTATCATGGGAAAAACGAATGAAGAATAAATTGAATCCCTATGTTAAGATATCGACCAAACGACCGAACACCTAAGAAGAATTGGAACAAGGACTAAAGCAAGCAAATAAAAGAAGAGGTAAAAAAAATTATACTCAGCTGCGACCAAATCTTCTATATCCATCACCGTTAATCCTATCAATGATTGAAAAAAGGAAAATATAAACTTGCATAGTCCATAATATTTTGCGCACGTGGTCTATTTCATATCCCTATTTTTATAAAATAATTTTGTGGAAATTTTTATCATGTATCTGTTGTCATGTATCTCTCCTCAGTTTTTGCTGCGTACGCGTGTGTGCGTTGTAGGCGTGTCCTTTGATCGGTTTGGACCACTTTTCAAATTGTTTTGCAAATTTGTAGGCGGTATTTCCATTTTTGCGAACGGAAAAGTATTTACAACAAATATTAGACAGTTGGGCAAACGAATTGATGGATAGACGAAGAGACGGATATGATTAAGTGCATTCTAAATTTGAAAATAGCTCAGAATTTGTATACTTTGTGGGGCTATCGAAACTTAATTCTGCGCGTCATAAAGATATTGAAAAAAAACTAAGTTGTGACCCACTGTAACATTAGAAGGACTTGGTCAAGTTTTACCATTTCCGTGCAGCATCGACCATAGAATACGCGTTCATAATTTTATAGATTTATTGTAATTTAGAAGCAATGAGTTTTTGAAAAGCAGATATGCTCATAGTTTACGTGGGCGTAGGCGTATACTTCAGTCAATTGGACATGTAAGAACTTCCCATATTTCTTCTTTAAAGGCGATAGCCTCATTTTTGCAGTCAGGATAGTGTTTACAATAGACATAACACAAACGGTCAAACAGGCCTGCTTAAGTATATACTTTCTCTCTCTGAGATCTCTAAAGCTTCCTTCGGGGTGTTGCAAACGTTTTCACAAAGAAAACATACCTGCCATCCTTCGGTGATGGGTATAAAAAAAAAAAAATTGTAAACTGTGATGCGAAATTATTCACACAAAGATTCCATGCCATTAATCTCACCCACAACGACCGCTTAGGAAACAAACCCTATCGGCGAACCTTTGCCGCTATAGTACGGTTATATAAGAAATGTACGAGATTTTTGCATAAAATTAAATGTTAAAAACCAAATAGAAAGCCGCAACAACGTCTATTCTATTCTAATAAGGACCAGTTAGATGTTAGGGGCAATTACTATTGGATTCGTCTCATTCATGTTTCAGGCATGACTCAGAAAATCTATTTTTAAGTAGAAATTAAAAATATTTTTAACTCTTGGTTGGAATTTAATGCTAAATAAAAAAAAATGTGCTTTTAGGTTGTTATTACTTAACGGATCTCCCTCTAAACACTTCAACTTACAGTTCGTAAACGGCACTGTCAAATTTTGCATGCGCGTACGTGTGAGTGTGCGAGTTACTATTCGAATGTAAGTTCGCTTTTAATATAAAACTTTGACAAATATTGAGTAAAGAAAAAAATTCATAGCGTTTTTCCTAACGCATGTCTTTCTCTCAAATGCCTGCATAGCACCCATTGATTTGTAAACATTCTACAGCTGTTTTGATGATATAAATTTTTTAAACAACTTCTTCAAATACGCAAACACATAATAAGTAACTTTTTCAAAATTACTACGTGAACCAATAGATTGAATATTTTAGATTTCCTGAGATGTCAAGCCGTCAAAAGACAATAGAAAATATAACGTAACGTAACGTGTGATATTAAATGCCTAACTGATTTATTATTTAAGAAATTGATAAGCGACAAGAAGTAAGGAGTGGATGACTTACAGCGATAATATGGGCTTAAAGCTCCTATTTCCCGCAACTGAGAAATAAGAATAAGGTCACGTACTGCTTCACATCAATTCCAGGCAACAAGTGTTTTTAATAAATCGGCAAAAATTGAGAGACCTCCTCGATTGGGAAGTTTCACATCTCCAGCGTAATACTTCAAGAGAAGTCTGTAAAAATAATTGGCTTCGTTTTTTCACTCAGAAATCACAGAACATTTCAAGTGGTTGTAATCGGTCAAAATAGCGTATATCTGGTTTATTGAAATTCATGTAAAAGGGTAAAGAAAATTTGAACTAGTAAAAACATTATAATAAGGCACGGCCCACCACAAAATACTTTACGCCATCCTATAGTGATATACATAAAAACTTTTCAAAAGAAGATATTGTATAAGTCCGATTCGAACCGATCGTGCTTAAGCCACAAACCATCAGTGCACTAAACTTCATTACCATATCTCAAAAATAACGGCCAGTATATTCAATACAAAAGGCAGGACGGTCAAAAATAAGTTTACATCGATTCAGAAAGTGATTGTAAAATATAGGGAAACTATGAAACTTTTCCTTTATCTAATATTCATTACGTTATATATAAACATCACTTTATAAGATCTAAATACGATAAAACTTTCCAATATCGGAAATCACTCACTTTTTGTAAGAAGAGAAAAACCGTGACTTCATATTTTTACAAGCCGTTCTTGCTAACCTAAGACCGCTTTTTATTAATAATTTGCAGCACAGCACCATGTCAACAGACATCAGGTTTCGAAAACAATGGCTACCTTTAAATCCAGTTCTATATAAAAATTTAATTAATTAAACGAGTGAATTTTCATATCACGCTTTACAACGAACTATGTCTTACTTTAAGCTCGACATAACAGTATTGACTCTCATACTTAGTAATTCTAGGTGAAACACGTACATCAAAACAAGTGCTGACGTAATTATCATCGAGCCAAAGAATTTTTATTTCCCAAATTAGGAACCGCTTACAACCTTGGTAGCGCGTTTGTACGATTCGGTTGCTTACGAAAAATTGTTAATAGAATCCAATCAGAATTTTAGAATTTGGAATTTAGATCTACCTATGTTAGATTTTGATAATTAATTTTGATGACTTTACCGTAAATCACTAAAATTGCAAATTCGTAAAATACACGAAAGTTGGTATCCCTAGTTTTTAAAATGTCAGCCGACTTTGACAACAATTTTGTTTTTTATGTAATCAATATTTCTCATATAGAAATATCTTTTTGCCGCATTGAATCGGATTTTTGTACACGGATTACGTATATAGGAAAAATAAAAGTATATTTTTTAGAATTTTTAGATTACAATAATTGATTAGATTTGCAAATAATCAATAAAACAACAACATGACTACTCCTGCTAAGGATGGCAACTGTACGATTTGTGAAAAAATTGGCTTAAGACCCTTTACCAAAGAGAACATTTTTTATTACTACATTCCGCTAAATGGTCTATTGAATTATGGAGCGTTATGTGTTAATGTCATGAACCCGGCTCTAGTTGCTAAGATGCTGCCCGGGAAAAAGGATGCTACTAATGTATTATTATTGAGCAGTGTAGCAGGTGGCGCCTTCTATGTGTACGGACGTCCACATTTAAGACATGTGCCCGCTTTCCAACGTGGCTTGTATGCAATTGTGACTGCCGGACTTTGGGGTATGGGTTCCGTGCTGGGCTGGGCCGTACTCAAGTCTCTGATCCCTAAAGACAATGGTTTGGCTACAATGGCAGGCCTTGTTGCCGGCGTTGGTGTCGTTAAGGTAGCTCTTGATTACTTCCATGAGACCGACAAATTGGTAGCCGCTAAAAAATAAATATGGTTGATTATTGGAATTTTTTTTTGTGTAATACACCCAACACATTAGAATTATTACTTTCTAGAAGTTTGAGTATCCCTTCAACTATTAGTCGGATATGAAAATAGAAACAAAACAAAAAATTAAGATAAAATTTTGAAAATTTTTAGTGCGCCCCATCCCTTTGCTTTAATTTGAACAATTCGCTTTATTAACATTTAATGTAAATATCACTTAAATCAAGAATTTGCAAATTGTATTTGCTTACTTACACACTTGAACCCAATATATGCGCATGCATCTGTATTTGCAACATATTTTGTTCGAATAAATTTCTTGCAAAAACAATGGTTTTGTGGTCTCATTTCTGAAAAAGGTCCACATTTTCAACTCTCTCGAAATATCTGATCTGAGTGTTGGTATTCATCAACATTGAATTATGGTTCTGTTTACTGGCTCCAGAATAAGCACAGAATTTCTCATTAGTAATATTTTTCACCGACATTGCATTCTGATTCTGTTCACTGCCTCTAGAAGAAAAAGAAGAACGAAATGTTCTTTCTATAGTATTTCTCATTATCATTCAATTCTGATTCCGTGCACTGAAGATTTTAGTGAGACCAAGTTTGAAAACCGCTGTGCACTCCGCTCTTAAGCGTGTAAACGTAGGCCTAAGTAAAATGAAAAAAGAATATGTCTAGAGCGTTCTATTACATATGTTTCTTGTTTAATTTTTGCTTAGGATGTTTGCGGTTGGAGCTAAAATACAACCTACTATTTTTAGATTTTATAGCGGTCATTGAACTGTTCGACTATGTACTTTATACACTTTTCCATTGTTTTCTATTTTATAAGCAAATATCGAAAATGCTTTAAAATGCCAAAGTAACTTTATTTCGTACTTATTGTTGTTGCACTGTTGTAAGATTTTTAATATGTTTTCTCAATCTGAAAAAGCTTGATGCCGCAAGCCTTTTGTAAAATTCTTTAGTTTTTGTGAGTGATGGCCAGAAACAAAGCTAAACTTTTTGACACATCTTTGTAATCTGAAAAATCCGAGAAAGCCTTAACGTCTAAATGAATATATTCAATGTATAGGCGATTTGAGAGCAATTTTTCTTCGCCATACTTTTGTAAAAGATTGGATCAAAGTGTCACCCCTTTGCTTAACGACAGACTTTTGTTTTGGGCACTTAACACATATTCTTTCATTTCTGTATAAAAACCTTGGCCTGGTCCATTACTTTTGTAGTTGTGTTTTCTCAAATGCTCAAAATCGCTGCTTTTTCTATCCCTCCTTTGTAATGCCCTAAGAAGGTTGCTTTTAAATTTCTTAAACAAAATATTGAAGAAGCCACCGTTTCGTCAAGGCGCCATTATGGGATCTTGCGTTCGAATGTTATATTTAAATGCACAACGCAGGCAGTTTGTACAGCGGCTTGTACGGTTATACACCTAGAGGTAACATATTATACACGTAAACCATAAATTAAATAAAACATATTTATCTTAAAAAATATTTTTTTTTTCTTTAATGCAACAAAATTTCTTACAATTTACCGAAAATAAAATGTTTAAAATGTAAAGATGAGAAGAGGATTATTATATAAAAAATAGTAATAAAATTGTTTTAAAAAAAATGTTGCACATTTTCAACTTAATGTATAAATAAACTTTACTTATGTATAAATACAATTTAATAATTTCTTTACAAATTAAAAAAAAAAAAAACTCACGGAATTCGCACGACATGATTTTAGCGAACAATAAAAAATAAAAGTATAAATTTTTTCATTCTTTTTTTTTTTAGTATATATGTATAAATACATTGTATATAACATTAACGTTTAGTTATGAATTTAACTAAATGACTAAACAAGATATGAAAAATTCATTTTTTTGTACAAAAAAAAAAAAGTAAACGTAGAAAGCCCAAAAGAATCATTAGAAATGTATGTATACTTAAAAAGAGTAAGATTAACGTAAGTTTTAAGAAGTGTAAAAAAAGTAAAGACGTGTTTTTTTCACTAAGTATAACGTTTTTCGTTTTCAATTGAAACTTACACCGACTATATATCTATGGACTATGCACACCAACATCATCTCCGCCATCTTCATCAGCACCTACTCCCCCAGTGTTATTTATTGGTTCATTATTTAAATTTATTGCCGTCGTAGAGATTTGCGTGTTGTTAGATGCTGACGAGTCGGGTAATTTGACTTTTAATTGTACTTTAAGCACTTCTCGCAATTCATTGAGCTCTTGGGGCCCCTGCATTAAGCGTTTAACACCACGCGGTAAACCACGGCATGACGATAAATTTATGGAGCTCATTAAAGGGCAATTGGCTAAAATCTCTTTCACTGCTTCTTCGGAAACCGAAGATCCGCAAAGATTCAAATGCCTACAAAAAAATTTATTATATAATAGTGCATCAGACTAGGTTTAAAACATTTGGTCACAAGTGTCATAAGCGACCTTAATAATAATAATAATTATGATCACAGGCCTACAAGAGTATAGGTGTCAACACAAATCTTGAATGTCCGCTAATAAATACTTCAATGTCGCAGACCTTTTTTTACCGATAGCGTAAGTGGGGTAATTGTCATATAACTTTAGTAATTATTCTTGTAGAATTTAATATTGATATTTATTTATTTACTTATTTACTTTTTTACTTATTTACTTTCTTTATATTTTATAATTAAGTATACAAAATATGGTTTTAAAAAGGAGCCGGATAACCAGATTCTTGTAGGTGTGAAATCAAAGAGATAAGCAAATAATCACAGCAGTATAGAAAAAACTAGTGAGTACCGAAGATACTAGAGAAATTGAGGTAATAAGTTAAGTATAATTAAGTATAAGTATCAAGCACCTCGCATGTTCAGAGAGAAAGGCGAAAATCTGGAAATCATGTCTGTTCTAGAACCGTTAAGCACACTTTGAAGATGATCATCAATTTTTGATAAAGGACATTCGGAAAAAATATGGCCGGCAGAAGCGGCGACATTACAAGAAATACATTTGGGTGGTTCAGTTCGTCCATAGTAATATTTGGTATTGAATAAAGCCTTATTCGCCTGAAAGCGGCCATTAGGCTCGGGTAAAGAGTTTACTGTAGTCTGGCCTGTGTCATTTTTTAATCTTCTTTTGCGCTAGATTTTTACAGGCATCACTCTGGCGAACAGCTGCAATGTTTTCTTCTTTCCTTGACCTCTTCCGCTTCAGTAATTTGTTGGCAATGAAAAAATTTTTATCTTAACATTCGATGTTTAATTGTTGTTTTGAACAAACTACAACAAACAACTACAAATTTGCGCTATCGTACATACAGATCAAACATTAAATTTGGAAAAGCTACCTAATGGTCATTAATGGTCATTGCATGTTTAAATAATACACGTCATCAGGTTGACACATCGAAACCTACTGAAACCAAGTTTTCGAATCTTTTCTACCTTTTATTTCCCCTAAAAAAAAAAACGAAGAAAAAACAAAATATATTAAAGTTTAGTCCTCTATAATATTGGGTGGGCGTGGCTAATTTTTTCCAATTACCCGTGTAAAAAAAAAGCTGTGAAAATTTCCTTCATGTTGTAGTTTATATAGCTAATGAGGAAAAATTCTAATTTTTCTTGCTTTTGAAAACAGATAAGATCTCAGTTTATACTTCACTGCGGCCACGTCTTTTGGCCGATTTCAGTTATTTTCGTTAGTACCCACTATGCAAAAACTTCCAACATTTCTGCTATATTTGAAGCCGATCTCTGAGATTTTGCAAACATGGCAATGTTTATCGGAGACATTTGACAGACGAGCAGAAGGGCATCGAGTTAGAATTTGATATTGATCAAGAATATGCTCCGTGGATTCTCGGAAGTTTCACTGTGGGTGTTGTGATTGTAGAAAATGAATACACCTCCATCCAACAACGAGTTTTTGCTATTATAATTAAGTATTGATGCAAACCCCTGAACTTTTTAGAAACTTTTTTAAGATGTAAGCTTCAAATAAGAAAGTGATCTTTCGATCGAAATGAGCTTCTTTAAACTTAATTAAGCCATCACTTTTGAGAAAAAATTTTAGATCAAAGCAATTTTAAAAGAAGGAAGTAATTTCTCGAAAGGATGGTAACATCGACTAGGTATCACTTTTTATTAATCAAGTTTTCGGACGTTGTAAAACATAGGTTGCAGAAAGAAAGAATCTTGGTCTACCCTTAATAAACGATATCTTGATCTCAAAATTTCTTTTTCTGGCGAGTATATATATACGTATATATATATATATATAAGGCTTTAGAGTAGCCATAACATTTCCTTCAAGTGTGTTTTAAACCGTGTTAAAAATTTCTCAAACCGGAGATGCATGTGTCAACAAAGATAAGTTAATTAGAAGAGTGATAGTAAAAACTTACGCCAATCTTGATTCGGCCCCTTTATCAGCCAACGCATGCAAAGCATTATCCAGTGGCTGTTGCACATTAGCCCAAGCGAGATCTAATTCAATAAGACTATGAGCCCATTTTGAAGCGATAAGTTCCAAGCCAGAACTGAAATATAAATAAAATTAAATAAAAAGCAAATAAATTCCACGCATTCCTAACCCGGTATCGCGTGTTACTGAGCAACCAGATAAAAATAAATGTTTAATATCCCACGCGGGTAAACGTATAAGGCTCTCATGCGTCAAGCGTGTACAGCAACGGACATCCAAAAGTTTTAATTTCGAACTTGATTTCAAAATACGTTGCAAATGCTCGTCGCCTATAACACGTGATTCTGTTAAGACGGCCACCGATAGCTCTTCCAAATTGGGGAAGCCCGGTGAATCCATCTGTTAAATTGAAAGATATCAATTAGAATTTTTTCACACAAGTTCTTTTGTCATGTATATACCATTTCTTGCATAGTAGCGTTACACAATGTTATGTGTGAATTGGTTATACGCAAAACTTTGAGTTTGGGGCAACCTTGTTGCAATTTTTCTATATGCAAAATACCATGTGAAGTCGCCTGAGTGCTGACGTTGGATAAATCCAATAATTGCAAATTTGGGGCGTGAGTCTGAAACGAGGGTATTTTAAAAACTTTTGTGGGAAACGGCAAAATGGCAAAAATTTACCGACAGAATGTTAACAACTTGCGGTATACCAGCTAAACGATTATGCGCCAAATACAAATGCGTTAAACGCCCGCCCATTACTTGCAAAGCGTTACATAATGATTGAACTCCTACCGCACTTTTACTAGCGTTCATTTCGACCTATATGCGACAAAAACTGAAAATTAATGTAAATAGAAATTGAATAAACTTACGTTAATTGAACTCAAATCAAGTCTTTCAAGTTTGTTCATATTCTCCACCAAGAAGATTAAATGATCTGATGTGAAACCTTTCCAACCGGCCAAAGTAATGCTTTTTAAATTAGGCGCCCCCTTAACTAACTTGTGCAGAAAGCAGTTAATATCTGTAACTTTCCAATTGGCTGAAATGAGATCAGATGATATTGTTAAAGTGTCCTTAAAATAATTTTTTTTTAATACCCTACACAGCCTATGGGTATATTAAGTTTGTGCGGATGTATGCTACACCCACCTTGTCTGTCTGTCTTGTTTTCTTGTGTTCAACCTATAGTTGTCAATTTTTGAGATATTTTGATGAATTTTAGTAGACTGACCCGCTATGGCCCAAGAACGAACGCTACTGAAAATGGTTCGGATCGGACGGCTTTCTCAACCATTTCACCCGGCATGTTTTGAAAAGTCTTTCTATGAATTATTGCATGGTAGTGTAGGGTATTTAATGATGGCCGTGACCTATTACAGGGTGTTCATTTGTTTCTTATTTGCTATTACTTACAAACATTCAATTCATCACACAAGCTGCAACGATTCTCCACAAACCATTTTAATTTCAGTTCCGTGCGATATTTCTCCTTAATCCACGTCGTTAAATCCATTGTTTTCCATAACATCGGTGATAGGGAAATTTGACGCCACAATGAACATACCCGACCCAAACGAAGTAGTGTAGGCATGCAACCATCCTTATCGACAATCATTTGAAATATCTAGCGAGAAAAAAAGTGGGTAGAGAATATTGTCTTTTCATTTTGAGAAATACCTTAAATAAGACTGGTTCTGGCAGGCGGCTACCCCAATCGCTTTGCTCAATGGGTTCTTTAACTTCCTCATCAATGCTAGAAACAGCACTGGCAACAAAGGTAATTTTCTTATTTGGACGCTCTTTTTTGCGTTTTGGTTCACAGTCGTGCCCATCGGCTGCTTCATCATCGCTAGTCAAACGTATGCGTTGTTTAAGGCTTCGGGAACTTTTGCGGTTCTTCACTGTCGTTGATGAGGATGATGATGAAGATGATTTTGAAATTGCTTTAGCCACAGCAGCCATTGCAGCTGTTGCCGTTATATTACTCAAGGAATTATCCGACTTTTTTATGCATAGTTTAATACCGGTTTGGTTTTCACTGATCTGAAAAGATGTTAATTTATTAATTCAGGAGTAGACGAACATTGTGACTTTTTAATCGGGATCCTACCTCACTTTCATACATAGCCACCAAAGATTTTGGCTTGCGTGAGCGACCAGTTCTGGCAGATTTCTCTAATTTCTTGCTCATGGTGGACAGCAATGGCTTCCCAGCATTTGGTATGGTCCCATTCCGTAAAACGTTAATTGGTTGTGCAATGCAATTATTACCATCGCCAGACGACAGGGATGGAGTAATGATCGTTTCTACCGGCGATATTTTGGGAGAGGCCACAGTCTGTTGTGGGCTCTCACCAGTGCTACTGCTTAACTTTTGGTCTTGTGAAGGTGGTGAATGTTCGGCGGGTGGTGTAGTAGCCGGTGTGGAAGCCGCTGACGAAGACATTATAGAGCTTTGAGTTTTATCATCAGTTGTTTCACATAAAGAGACTGGTGTTAAATCGTCTTTGGGGGAGATGGTTATAGTAGTAATGCTATTCTCTTCCTTTTTGACTATTAAAGGTTCCATCATTTCTATGTCTTCTTCTTGCATGTAATTCTGGATCTTGCGTTCATCTTTAAGCGCTATTACGGTAGATATTGAAACTGAAGGCTGCAGCTTTTTTTCTATGTCAACATTTTGAATGCCTGCATTCAATTTGCTTTGAGCTTCTTCTGTAGTGGTTTTCTTTTCGCGATTATCATCTAAAGTATCCACTGCTTTGATATTACTTTGAACAGCAGGCACTTTAATTTTGTCTAATTTCCTATCATTAACGGCTTTGTTGTCTGTCTTTTCGGTATTTTCTACTTTATGATTTTCCAACACCGTCTTGATATTATTTTCTAACTTCTGGTCCATTGTGACAAAGACATCCAAATTGTTTGTCAAATAATGTAAATAAATCCTTTTTAAGGAAATAACAGAAAAAATGAGAAGAAAATTTGCATAAATTGTTTTCAATTTCCTCAGATTTTAATGACTTATAATTTAAATGGTTCTCTTCTGTTAACTTGAATTATTCCTTAACTATTATTTAATTTTATTTATTGTTTTTCCTTTTCGCAGGACATTTCGTCGTATGTATCGTTGTTGGTGGATTGGACGCCACCAACGAAATTTCTTCTTGTGTGTTGGGGATTTTTCTCTACTCCCGCATATCACCTTCTATCTTATTCATATCGCTATATATAACATTATACGTGCAAGTAGTGCCACTATATATGATTTATGTTTTCAATTGTTTTTATTTTATTGACTTTTTCTACTCCTCTCGACATAGAGATAAACAATTTTTATAAAAATGTTTCGAAATTGTATTCACAAATTTTCTTATTAATTGTATTTTCGAGTTCATATTCAAGAAAACGTTAGACCAATTTCAAGTTTACAAACACTAATATAATTAGCGTTAATATCAGGAGAAACTTATTTATATTTTTTCCCACCATTTAACACTTAACGACGTAAAAACCTGATGACGAAAATTTTAGTGTAGATCGATTGACGATTACTCTAATTAAAATATCTTGTGCAAATAACTGATTGCTCTCTGGTTCATAAAGTAATCATCGTAAGGAATTTTTATATAATTAAATAAATTGTACTGAAATAAAAATAAAACAAACATAATATTCAAGATGAAAGTGATTTCAATTATTAAAGAAAGTTTATAATGTACATCAGCAATTATTCGATTATTAGGAACGATTAATAGAAAAAACGATAAATTTGGTGAACTCTCAAGACAAATTCATACAAGCGTTGATTACTATTAACGACGCAATGCGCATCTCGCACGCTAAATACAATCCACAAACGACACCTTGCATGAGTTATGATCAAATACAATCCAGAAACGACACCTTGCATGAGTTATGATCAAATACAATCCAGACACCTTGCATGAGTTATGATCAAATACATTCCAGAAGTGACAACATGCATGAGTGAATAAATATTCTTCATTAATTATTAGTATTTTTCTACTTTTATCGCTAACAATTTTATTTGACCTTTTTAGAAATTAGAAAAATTAGAAAACGGATAAAGCTATCTTAGATATATTTAATATGTATACAATACATGGTTTTTTTCTTTTCAATCGAAATATCCCGAAATAAGCCGACATTTAAATGAAAACGAAAACGTTCATATTGCTTCGTTAGCTTGCGAAACATAACATAGAAAGTATAAAAGCGTTTCGTTTCGATTTTATTTTTAATATGTTCTTGTGATGAATGCAGCAAATACGAC
This sequence comes from Glossina pallidipes, assembly GCA_000688715.1. NCBI lineage: Eukaryota > Metazoa > Arthropoda > Insecta > Diptera > Glossinidae > Glossina > Glossina pallidipes. The sequence goes on along the minus strand of KK499950.1, from coordinate 8,133 downwards.
CATGTTTGTTCCATTTTGTTCTCGCTTGCAGGTAAGTAGTTAGACGACCAATTCCACGCGACACGATTTTTTTTTTTCCAAAGAACATTTGATTTCTGTTCAGAGCAAATTTTCACTAGTAATTAGATTTTCAGTTCATAAAATATTCATGGCGTTGAAATCGTTACACCAGTTTCACTTGTTCATTCGTTTTTTCAGAAGACATTTTACATAATTTACAATTGTAGGATACGTTTGGTTTGTGTGTTGCAGGTTTTTGTATGAAGTTCAGCAATAAGGAATAAAATGGCGAACATGGATTTTGAAAACTGAATTTTCTTATGTAAATGCGGGAGAGATAGGTGATTGTCACAAATGCGACAAAATGTATTCAAGCCATCTACGAAGGTACTAAGTAAGATAGACCGTAAAGTGGAGACTTGCGGGACACCAAATGTAATTATTCTTATTTCTGACAAAGAATCGCCAACAACCGCACGTTCACACCAATTTTCCAAATAAGACCTAATCAAATGAATCGCAGACGACCTGAAGCCAACATAAAATTGAAGCTTTTGCAATAATAAATTGTGTTTACCAGTTTCGAACGCCTTGAAAAAAGAAGAATGGTCAAGGCGCCCGCCTGAGGCGAACATACTCCAAAACTTTGGGCACTGGCTTATAACGCGGTTGATTAGCAGAAAGTAAATTTTTTATGTTCGAATGTAAGCCAATCTGATCAGTTATCAAAAGTTCAGACCCGTAAGTATTTAGAAAGAACAGAGGACGGGGTATAATATTACATAGATCCAGTAATTTACTTTTAATTGATTTAAGTATTCCACAACGTAGTTGAAATTCTAGTTTGTTTGTTCGTTATTTCTGCTTACTCTTTCTATTTCCCGTTTATTTAGACCACATTTCACCGAAGTGATTAGATATTTTGTGCGCCACGATTAACGATCCCTTAGTAGCGTAGATGGTGGGATTCTCGTCTGAGTAATGAATCCTTACTACCGTGCTGTTTCCATTCCACAGCACTGTCATTGCAGTGTTCAATTAATCGCTTTAGAGAATTTTTCTAATTTGAGGATTGGTTTTTTTGTAGATTGAAAGAAGTGTTCGATATGTCCATTTGTTTTTCGTTAATAGGGCTAGCGTGTTGTTGCACCAAGGAAGAGTTATATAATTTACATGACTGTTAGATTGTGAGAAGACCAAATTTGCATCAGTGCGTTAATGCTGATTAATTATTATAATTATTATAACAGCATCATCATTGAAGTTCTTCTTAAAAAAACTGTTACTATGTCTGCCTCGATCTGTTTTGGCGCGTCGACCCAATTTTAACACTCGAGTGAAAAAACCACTTTGCTGCACAAAACCGCCGAATAAAGTAATTTTGCATTTGAAAATGTTGGCTTGACATTACTGTCACAGTTATATTAATTGATAAAAAAAAGAACTTGATAAATAGATTTTGCTTAACTAGGAGGAGTACCAGTAACAAAATGTCGAATATTTCAGAGGACGGGCGTCTTATGAAGAATTTAAAGACTTTTCAGGCTTTGTTGAGAACATGGAATCGAGAGCAGCGCATTTCGCTGGCTTGGCGAAAATTATACCTTCGTCTGAGTGGGTTCCTCGCAAATCTGGCTATGAGATAGATCAAATAAATATGACTATGCCAGCTCCCTTTTGCCAAATTGTTTCTGGATGAGCCTTTTTCCAATTTAAGGAATTAGCCAAGCCGGAGCGTCATCGGACACATAAATTCAACAAAGAAATTCAATAGACAATGCAGAATCTACACCGAGTACGGAGAATCCCTGAAAAATTGAAATCGATAGCTCTGGGCCTGATGATATAAACAATGAAATACTTGTATTGAACTTGTATTAAAATTATTATGAGCTTTTGTAAGCTACCTACCATATATATATTATCTTGATGAAATTCATACACTACCATCTGCTGGGCATTATGGATTTAATATTTCTTCAAGCTATTATGAATCAAATAAATAATTCGTTACGCACGCAAGCCGCCAACTTGTCGCAAAAATCGTATAGTATTCTTTCACGGGACTGTATAATTGTTATCTACCAGAACTTTGGTCTTCTCATACCAAGTCCAACAGAGTCCTTAACCGTTGATGTTTTTGCGGTCGATAGACCAGTGCCAACGTCGCCAACTAATCAATAGTTAACAAACGATATATCGCTTAAATTCTTTGTAAAAGCATCCGTAAACGCTTCTCCAACTCTCTCGCATAAGTCCAGCGGAGACAAGCTTCTTCAATCTTCACTGGAAGTGTATTACGTTGCTGTTAACAACTTAATATTTAACCCACGGTTTTTTCCTATATATTCGCACAGGTGGTCGAGCTCATTTCTCATTTATCTTTCAGTTTGATGTAAAACCCACGGTTTTCTATTTCAGTTCGATATAAAACCCACGCTTTCTTCTTTTATATTCCAACAGTTGGTCGAACTCATTTCTCATTTATATTTCAGTTTGATGCAAAACCCGCGGTTCATATAACACCAAACATTTATAAGAAAAACACAACTGATTCCAAATTTTAAGATGCTTTGCAATGGCTAATGTAACAACAACAACTATGGCCGAGTAAATACAAGTATGGCGGCGCACATAGTTGTTGTTGTTTGCCGCGAATACGAGTGCACGTGTTCAATAAATATTGCTTTTTTTCTGCTCTGCTTGGAAATAAGAAATTTTTTTTTTTTATCACACTCTTGAAAATACAATTTTTTTTTTGATATTTCAAGGATTTTTAAAAAAGTAATCAAAAGTCTTATTATATTATGATAGATATTACAAAGCATATTAATTGAATTTTTCTCTTTTTCGGATTATTTTTAAGAAAATATATGACTATACTTGATGATTACTTGAATTATCGCAGCACAGATGTGTCATCAATCAAACAATTGGCTAAGCGCTGGAATACTCGAGTATATAATGCGGCGCCCAAAAAGAAACTTGTTCACCCTGCTTCAGATGATGTTAAAGAAGGCTTGGAAGAATTACAATATTATAAGAACAATCTATTTAAATTAAACTAAGATATAATTGTCTAATTAGTGCTAAATTGGTACAATAAAATATAAATATATATATATATATATATATGTTCTTTCGCTGACTTGTGCGTTACTTACAAAAGTTAATTACACCCAGTATTTTTAATTCATTCAAGGAACTCATTTAATAAAATACGATACAAAATCTTTTAAATCCTGCGCGAAAAATGAGCAGCAAGTACACGCGATGACTTTAAAAAAAATAAGCCAATCTGTCATAATAAATTATGAATGTGTAATACGTGCACATTACTAATTTTTCCTTGTTTTTATTACTTTGCTTTGCATCTCTTGCGAATTTGACGGCATACAACAACAACAAATGTGCGACGCCATAATTTAGTGTTAGGCAGGCAGATTGTGTGCACAAAAATGAAAAATGAAAAAAACAATTTGAATGCAGAAAACTATTCTGGCAACACACTTATCGGTTGAAAAGAAAAAAACCAGCTAAATAGCACAAATATACAATTTCCAATTTTTCCTAAAATAATGTATTGTATACATTTTAAAAATATCTAAAATAGCTTTATTCGTTTTCTTATTTCATCTGCCTTACTATTAAAAAGTGGTTCAGCTCCATTCCATTTCTGATATCCAACAGTTATAGAAGGTTTATCATGAATAAATTAGTGTTATTAACTTAACAAAAATTAGTTCCTTTAATGTTAATTTCTTATTGTCTATCAAATTTATTAATTATTAGAATAATAATATCAGCTTTAGTTGGAGCTATTGGAGGTTTAAACCAAACATCTCTACGAAAATTAATAGCTTATTGTTCTATGTATTTAAACAATTTATTTTGAATATTATATTTTTTTATATATTCTTTCTTTTCTTTTGCTTTAATTTTTATATTTAATACTTTTAAAATATTTCATATTAATCAATTATTTTCTCTATTCATAAAATCAAAAACAGTAAAATTTATATTATTTTTAAATTTACTATCTTTAAGTGGTTTACCTCCATTTTTAGGATTTTTCCCAAAATGAATAGTAATTCAGATATTAATTATAAACAATCAATTATTATTATTGTTTATTTTAGAAATATCAACGTTAATTACATTATATTTTTATTTACGATTATCTTATAGACCTTTTATAATGAATTATCCTGAAAATAATTGAAAGAATAATTCATTTTTAATAGATTTATGTATAAAAATATTAATATGTTATGTTATATATAAAAATATTATTATGTTATGTATGTTATGTTATATTAATATAATCATTTTATTCTTCAACAGGTTTATTTTTAATATGCTCAATTTTCTTCTTTTATTAATCTATTAGTTTTTTTTTTCTGAAGTTCTAAGTTAAAAAAACTAATAGCCTTCAAAGCTATAAATATAAGAATAATCTTCTAATATCATTTTTGACCATAACGCCTGATTAAAAAGGTATCCCTCATAAATAAATTTACAATTTATTGCCTAAATTTCAATCGCGACAATGGTTATTTTCTAGAAATCATAAAGATATTGGAACATTACATTTTGTTTTTGGTACATGATCCGGAATAATTGGAACTTCACTAAGAATATCGGCGCGAGCTAAACTTGGTCACCCAGGAGCATTAATTGGAGATGATCAAATCTATAACGTTATTGTTACAGCACATGCATTTATTATAATTTTTTTCATAGTAATACCTATTATAATTGGAGGATTTGGAAATTGATTAGTTCCTTTAATATTAGAAGCCCCTGACATAGCAACTGTATATCCTCCACTTTCTTCTATTATTGCCCAGTAGATTTAGCTATTTTTTCGCTTCATCTAGCTGGTATTTCATCAATTTTGGGGGCAGTAAATTTTATATTATTAAACCAAAAATTTCATATTGCATATACACACGAACAATTTATTTTATTTATTCTGATTAAATATAATATTATTAATTAAATATTTTTTATTTCTATTTTTAATAAATTATTAAATTTAATAAATAATTAACTTCAACATAAAAATTAATTTATAATCAATAATTTTTAATAAATATTATATGTAAAATTTAAATTTTTATATTTATATATATATTTATATATATGGCTTTTTTCAGCACGGATGGACAGGAGAAAAAAAAATGAAGTGAATGATTGCAAGCAAATTAAAATTTTTATATTTACATATATATTTATATAAATGGCTTTTTTCAGTAAGAACCGCAGTTATAGAACAAAGGCGTCGCCTGCGCCAGATCAACATCGAGGAACGTCGAAGAATTGAGGGGCCGGACAGCCCTAGGCGCGGGCGAGGAGGACGCGGCCGGCGCAGCCCGAGACAAGTCATCATAAATATTAATTGATAACAGAAAATATTAAATGAAGTGAAATAATTGCACATAATTCTGAGCAGTTTGAAGACATACATAGTCGATTTGCCGCATTTGGACAAAATCGAAAACATTCTCAACAGTTTTGTGCTTCTACGCAGTCAGTGCAGCAGCACCTGCCGTCACTAACCTCGCTTCGTGGAAAACACACATTGTGTTGTTGCGGCAATTTATAAATCAACAAAAGCCTCGAAATCTCTTGCTTCTCCGCAGGGTGCGCAGCACCACCTGCTGTATTCATCATCATCCCAACAAAACTTACATTGTCACCTCACAAATACGTGGACATCAAGTACATAGTAGGTTTTTTGTCTTCCCTGCCGCTGTCGTTTTAAGCAATATCTGCTGATTTCCACATCTCCCTTTCTTCACGGTAAGTCAGCTTTTTTATCTTTTGCCTATAATCCAGCACGAAATTTAAAAGTCGCCCGCCCCATAAGGGTGCGAGGTCTACAAAAATGGTTTCTGATAATGAAGGTTCGAAAATTTTGTGCGAACTAATCATAGTGGAGTTTCTATTAAAAGAAAAATGTTAAACCAAAATTATAATTCCAAAAAAACTATCATAGATAAGGATTCCAAGAAAACTATCATAGATAAGGGTATTTCACCCATAAAAGATCTGACTGTGGATGTTAACACCACCTCATCTAACTCTCCGATTGCTGCTTCTAACTTCCACAGAAAGGATCTCTCACCCATCAAGTCAAAATCTGTACGGTGATGACGAGGCTGGCCATCAGCAATGGCAAAGCCAAACTCAGTTTCGCCACCGCAGCCGATGCGAACGAATTCGTCCTAAATAACGACTTCCATACTAAGTCAGTTAAGGCTTACAACCCAAAAATGTTCACCGAAAAATTCGGCATACTGAAAAATATCCCACCCACAATCAAGGAAGAGGACTTCCTTAAGTCAGCTAGCTCGGACATCGAAATCCTCGCAGTTCAAGACTTCACAGATGAGACCCTAATAATAGAGAAACGTTTATTCCTACCAACAGCTTTAAGATTGGTTTCAAAGGTAAACTGATCTCTAAATATATAAAATTTAATTTTTGCAACATCCCCGTTGATTATTTCATTCCCTCTGTCAAACTATGCTATAACTGCGGCCGCTTTGGTCACATAGCAAAATTCTGTAAAAGTAAGGAAGGCAGATGCCTTAATTGTGGCAAGACACCAGGCTGCCCTACAAGCTCATGCCTTTCAATTAAATGTTTGGGTTGTGGGTCGGAAAACCACAACGTAACCTTTCGCGAATGTCCCAAAACAAAGAGAGAGGAAAATTTTAAAAAAATCCTAACAATTCAGAACATATCCTTCAGAGAATATAAGGAAAAACTCTCCAACAACCCCTACAACTTACTTGACAACTATGACGAAAATTTCCCAGCAACGAAGGATAGCTCTGCATCCACCAACATTAGGGACCCTATTCTAGAAACAAATAAGATTTTAGTTAGAAAAAACTTCAACGCAGTCGTCAAAAATAAAACGTTTATTCCCAAACCCATGCAAAAAATTTCTCACAAAATGCCTTTAACTCATAGTAGCAAACAAAACTTCCCCTTCCTGCTGAAAAAGCACACTTTCACCAATAACCACAAAACTACCGAAATGGAAATGTTTGTGGACAAAATTTTCAAAATTTTCTCATTTCAATTTTCTAACAAGGTTCATCTGGGCTCGTTTTATCAAGGCCCAATATCTCTCAATGGCCTCCTTCATACAATATAACATACAAAGTTTCAGGCGTAATTTCCATTCGCTGGACTACTTCATCAATTCCAGCCGAACTGACTTCGCCGCATTGAGCGAAATGTTTTTGTCCGACGACAACATTTCTGATCTCAAAATTCCAAATTATAACTCCGCTTATAAATGTAGAAATGACGGTTATGGAGGTGTTGCCATCCTTGCTAGGAAAGGCATCTCCCTCAAACAAATCCCCTTTAAATCAATTGCTGACATTGTAATTGTCAAAACTTCTTCGCTAAAACCAAATATTACCATTGCTGCTTGCTATTTCAAACCTAACACTCCCATTCAATCTTTCCGGGGTGACATTAATCGCCCTCGCGATATGCTCGATAGCTTCCATAATGCCATCATTGCAGGAGATTTTAATGCAAGACACCCATACTTTGGTGACTCTGTGTCAAACAATAAAGGCAAAGCTTTGTGTGAAATCATGGAATTCAGTAATTTTTACTGTCTAAATGATAATACCCCAACCTATGTGCACTCTACGACCACCAACGGTTGTGCCAATATATTAGATCTTACGTAAAATAGTACCCATTTGCTCCCTCAAAGTCCTTTGCCTATCAAAAACACATTTCCACCGACATGTGTCTAAATGAAGTCCTTTTCACAATTGCAAGTGAGAAAGCAGAAGGAAACCAGGTAGGTATGCTTTGGTTAGACATCAACAAAGCGCTGATCTAGGGAAACTAGATCAATTTCTAACTGAATTTAAAATCCCGACACAATGTAGTCAATGGGTTCTCAACTTTCTTTTCTCGCAAACGCTTGTGTTGGGTTCAAACACAGTCGATGTATGTGGAGGTTTACCTCAAGGCGACATTGTGGCCTAGAGATAGAATAAGGAGTTCTAATTTGTGTTACGAGTGTTGTTTCAATAGTAAATTGAGAAAAGATTTCTATAAAATTTGAAAGCTTGCATTAACAAAAAAAAA
>KK499949.1:519676-554165 GCA_000688715.1 Glossina pallidipes | reverse complement strand
TACGCATATCCGTCTGTGCATGTCTGTTGTAAACGTTTCCCTGGCCACAAAGACGAAGCTGGTTTCAAGTTTGACAACAACATTGGATGTTCCTGCACGTAAGGTGCTAAATTGGCCAAAGTGCACGCCTACCGCACCGCGCAAACTCACAACACCCCTTTTAAAGGAAAAAGGATACGGTCTTTTGCCTGTAAACCTACAAAAATTTGATCACATAGTCCGTAGGTCATGCTATAGTGACTGCATAAAAATTGGAAAAAATTGCCACGCCTACCCAACATTATAGTGTACCAAATACTTATTTCTTTGTGAAGACCCTCGTAACATCGAGAAGCAAGATTCACAGATAAATAATATATATACATTCTCGATCAGTGTCGATGCATCAAAGTACATCTAAAACTGAGTACATCTCAGTTTTTTGCTCCTTACCCATAAATTGCAGCAGATATGCGATAAAAATTTCCACGTTTATACTACAGCAATACAATTAAATCTGCCGCGCCCAGTCGACATTATAGAGTATGGAAATTTAATTTGTTGCATTTCTTTAAATTCATTTTTAGGATAACGGTGGTGGGTACAAAAGATTCGGTCACAGCCGAATACAATTTTTTTACGTGCGAGTTAAGAATAATTTATTTTAATTTTATATCTTATATATGATGAATTGAGTTATTTTCACTCAATAGTTTTGGTAAAGCAGATTTTGTACTCGAAACATTGACTTCTCCTGGGCGCTAATTTTCGTTCTATCTAAAAAGGTTGGAATGATCGCTTTGCTGATTCCTACAACCAAAGACTTGATCGTCCAGGACAGATCGATCGGATTGCCTTGTGTTCGCTATAACAAAACCACAATATATTGACTTATGATGCTGATAAAGCGAAACGATACGCTCGGCTTTCTATATATGTGGTTTTTAATGTCGTATTAGTATTCAAGTAAAACAAAAATAAAAATAATGACTTCAACTACCGTTGTTACGTAATGCACTTGTTTTGACAGCTTGCGCAACAAGAACAACAACAATCTTAAACAACATTAACAACGATATCAGAAATGTACCATAAACTCTAGCGAGTAAGTAAGAGAGAAGTGATTTGAAATATTTATCTTCACAAATATATCGTTTTCGCAATATAGTTTGCTCGTTTATGCTAAGAAAACAACAACAACACCAGCAGCGGTAAGAACAATAACAACAATAACAATAAAAGTTACATATTTGCGTTATTCACATAAATAAGAAATGAACTAAGGTTTGTTAAACAGAAATAAAGAAAATAAAAAAAAAAACGAATAAAAAGAAAAAGGAAAAGAAACGCACTTCACCGTGCATATTACAGCATAAAATGGCAACTTCATCAGCAAAGACAACTAGCTCTGCTGCTACAGCATTTTCTGCTCCTAAAGATGTGTGTAACATGTATCTACATATGCATATATATATATATATATATATATATATAGTATTTTGAGTTTGTTTGTGTGTATGTGAGTGTGTCTACGTGCGTTTGGTAAAAATTGTGGCATCATCACCTGAATTCGTGAAGTTTATCACTGTGAAGGGATCTGTGATTGCTCTTTATATGGAAGAACTCTATTTAGTAATCACTGACTGGTTGGTTGACTGGTTGGTGGGGAAACTAATGCTAACACGCACGCATTATTACTTTAAATTGTTGATACTGCTGTTGTTGTTTTTACGCTACTGTTTCTTCCATTTTTTTTTTTGTTCTTGTTTTGGGGTTAATTTTCTCGGTTTTTTTTTCCCCAAATTCGTGTATGTGCTTGTGTACTGCGACTATTAATATTTATGTTAAAATTTCCCAGCAGTGCCGTCTAACGTTTAGAGAGATATGTCAATATTTTAAATGACGATGACAGTCTTATTGGCTTCGAAGTCATTATATCTTTCAACAAGTATTCATTGTTGTATTGTTGTGGTTGTTGTTGTTGTTGTTGTTGTTGTTGTTATTATTATTCCTTTAAGCTTTTACTAAGAGAATGTGTTGAAGATAAATGTTGAAAATTGTTGGCCTATGTCTTGTTATTTTGTTGCATGTTACCTGATAGTTTTATAATAATTAAGTTGTTATAGAGCGTTGTTGCATAGTTTGCTGTTTTAATGTAGAAATGTAGTAAAATTACTGCTATTATTGTCAGCCATTAATAATAGTTAGACAATAAAAACAAAACCCGCAACAACAATAACAGTAAGAAAAAATCTCCATAAATTTTTTACAAAAAAGGAGAAAAATCTCCTCAAATTTATACATTTTGACTATTCTATTATATCTTTACTTTTTTTCTTGCCTCACTGTCTACTTCGTTCCGACATTTTACCAATTTTCTAAAAGATTTCCTGCAGTAGCGTTTGGCTTATCTGAATAGCAATAATAATAATAATAATAATAATAATAATAATAATAATGCTGTAGTTCAGTATCCAGTATACTATGTAGTAATTTAAAGCTACCAGCAATCGCATACGCATGCACATACACACACACGCAGATACAAACACCTATATACATAAAATTATGTATGTTGTGTAATACAACAGCTAATATTATACGTCCTTGAAACACTATTGCACATATATTATACTTGACTGCGCACGTCATATACATATATATATACATATACACATATAAATGTATAATATATATATACATACCTAATACATAGATGTATTTTTAGTTAGTTTCACTTGCTGTATATGCTGTATTGTTTGTGATCATTATCTTTCAACTGTAACATACTTAACAATCTATTACGATCTTACATACATACATACGTACACATATTCAAATACAATATGTAAGCGAATACAACAATGGGCAAAAAAAGGAAAGAAATTTCATTGCTTGTTTTTTCGACTTTCGACAATCGTGTAAATCTTATCCAAAATAAGTAAACTTGATCGTTGTGGAACAGTAGTTAATACTTCGATATTAGATAACGTTACTTACGATACATCTTCATATAAAAATTTCTAAAACCCTTATAGCGGACTTTAGTGATATTTTAATCATATCCCGTAATCCTGAACATATCTTTTTATGACCGCCACCTCTTTTGTGCGATCACTTGCAACATTCAGAAGGAATCTTTAGGGAGACTACGGAATACATATATTCTTGATCAATGTTAAATTGCGATTCGATCTAGAGATAATCGGTTGCAGCTTCCTTTCCTTTGCTTGCTGCGTTTTCGAGCTCATTGCTCGCTATCATAACATATACAATGCTAATGATTTCTACGTACGTTCCATGGGTGATCTTACAGTGTACATGCTTTTTAACATAAGATGTGAAAAGAAACAATTTCAGAACCGGATTGTTTTTGCATTAAAAAACAGTCGTATACGGGCACATGGCTAAGTGGATTCCGTTATTCATGAGTTCGCTGGTCATGAATTTGCCTTTCGGCACCATATAGTTATCTGTTTACTTACGTTTCGTTCTTGACAAATTAGCATTTCTGCATCGACTACTAGGGTTTTACTTACTTACCTCTGTAGCACAAAGAAAAACCTGATGACAAAAAAATCCTCACGCTTAAGAAACTCAAATAACTTTGGATAGAGAAATGAAAAAATGTGTACTTTAGTCGGCACTCGTCCCTCTTAATGACAGTGTGCATCAACCTAATTTTATTAAGATAAATGTTATTAGGATTACGTAGGCGTAATCGGTCAAAAGTACTGGAATTTTTTCCTTTTATGCTTTTTAAAATGATTAGTAAATGATTTTTTTTTCGATTCACATATCTAGATAGTCTATCACAATTACGGATCTAAATTATTAGGTGTACGCGTTTGATGCCCTCAATAAAATTTAATTCATTATTTCTCTGCTAAATTAATAATTGAGTTCAAAATATTTACTAAAAATACGTCATGCCGCTTGAAGAGAAAATTTTCGCTGCACTACGATGAAAAAATATTAAAAATTTTTCATTTACATTGCGTGATCTAAAAGGACTAGTTTTTTTTGAGAGGGTTAGCGGCAAACTCACTAACATCTGTGTCAAACAAGCTTGCTGACGCTTGAAAGGACACATTTTTCGATATTTAAAATGAGTGAAAAGGTTCTGCGAAGAAGTTTCCATATGTTTTGTTTGCAAACTGAGCTATCGGTTTCCGAAACTCTGAAAAAGACTCTCGCTAACAATGCACTGTACAGAGTGTGGGGTTATTGATTCGTACAAATTATTCCTAATCGCACTTCGACTAGCACCACCATATCAAGAAATGAAAGATTTGGTGCCAAAAAGTAAGCGACTTATGATGATAAGATTCTTTCACGGTATCCGCTAAAAATTCTTCCGCAACCACCTGACAAAGTTTCCCCTGTCTTCTGGCTCGTTTTCAAACTGAACATACCGCCCCGCTCCACTGCTCGGACCCAGTATCGAGAAATCACCGACTAGATATCTTTAAGCAAAATAGTCAGACGATAAGCAAATGAGAAATATGTTGATCCATTTTTACCTTATTGACATAATTGTGTTCTCAGCATTAAAGATTTGAACAGATATTGAAAGTTGGATCTGGTACTAATTACGATAATCCTACTGAATCATTATCAAATTGCTGTTCTCGCAATTTGACGATATTCGTGAACAAGTCGCTGTAATTGATGGGATAATTTCGTTTAATTTATTGGAGACAAGCGAAATGAAAGCAAGTATTATGTAAAAGAGACCGATATGTTTGTTAGGTAAGGTAGCTCTTGGGAGAAAAAATATCCAATTTCTAAATGCGAGAGCAAATCATTTCACTACCGTCTTAAGATATGCGGTCATTAGTTAAGCTTCTGCCTTTCCCCTTCTCCTTAAGATTGGTTAAGAAGAACAAACAATTCTCAAACACCTTTTTCCAGTCCTTTAATTTCTCAGTTGATAACTATTTTAGCTAATTTATTAAAAAAATATGAATCCAATGACTGTTGGGAAGGCTAATATATTTAAGATCGTTGCATAAATTTTCACAAGAGAGTCTGACCTTTTATACTGCACTTCACCTTTCATCCGCGCGCCATATACCTCCTTTAATGTTATATTAATCTTTTTACGATTATACAACGGAAAGCGACAAAGACCCACACATATAGTAAGATACCATGTATACATGTTTATATATATTTCATGGTCAACACGATTGAATTTAATTGGACACGTGAATATTTATAGAGTATCACAAGTTGAACACACAAATCGTTTGTGTGTACATTTAGTTGCCTGTTTGGCTGCCACTCTGCCAATATAACAAGCAACAAGAAACATACACAGTCCAATGAAATAATAAATGTTTCGCTACTGACATCAGTGACAGAATTGAAAATAAATATCACATGACCTCTTGGTATCTTCCAGCTATTATGAGACTGTCAATGAATGTGACACATTTTATACACATACAAATAAACGCATGTATATGAATATATACGTATATATATATATATATATATATATATACATATACACATCCAACATACATGCATACATACATACATACATACACAAGCACGCGCGTAGACATGCACACACACCAGTACCACAATTGTGTACGAAATATATCAGAAAAGAAAAGGGAGCAACATCACACCGGTATACATTACCACCAAAAACTTTTGTGTAGTGTACAACAATCGAAAAAGGAGAAGAAAAAAAAAAAACGATATAATCTTAACCATAAAAGGTATTTTTATGTGCAAAAATTATACGACATGGTCAAGCCTATGCTTGTTTATATGTATGTATGGATATATGTTTTATGCATTCTTTGGAATGTCACACCATTTTACGATGTTAGTTCACGCTGCGAACTTTCTTACATAAACGCAACACCACACAAAACACTGACATCAACAACAGAAGAACAAGCACAGCAATAGCAACAACCACAGCAACAACAATAATAATAAACATTGTGAACATAAACTAAACCTTTTGACTATGGTCCGCCACCACCACCAGCACCGCCGTTACCTCCATCGTTACTATCATCATCTTCAATACCGTCGCTAAGTAAAGCAGAAAATTTGCAAGCACGCTATTATGTATAGGATCCAAAAGCAGCTTAAGAAGCTAGCTGCTCGTTGCATTCTCCGTATCCTTCCACATCAGCTTCTAGCGTAAATCTTTGCGCAGAACTTCAGTCGGCGTTTTAATTTATTACGTTCAATCTAACACACGTTTTCGCGCACTTGTTGCGTCAATATGCACTCAAGTATGCACATGCACGCATACATTCTCTGCTGTCTGTCTGTCTGTCTGTTTGTTTGTCTGTCTTATAAAAATATAAGCAAATTTTTTACCACTTATTCACCATACGAGCGCAGAGACAGACGTTGCATACTTTTACTACCCTCTTTACTATTATCATTACCATTACTATGACTTTAACTTTGTGTGCTCGGCTTTTCTCCTACCTACACAACAATAAGCCCAGCAACAACACGGGTATGAACATGAAAGCAGAAGATGATGCTACTTATCCATGTACCATAAATTCATTTCCATATGTTGTTTTTCTTTATGGTAATAAGCCAAATCTACCCATAAACACGTTAATACTTGTAATTCCATGCATGGATCGAGCGAAAACGAAGAAAAATATAAATTTTATGTTTTTGTTTTATCTTTTACTTCTTTTCTCATTTTTTGGTCTTATTTTGTCCATCTTATTTGATATATTCCGCCTATTAACGCCTTGGGCGATTTTGATGTTGCAATTTTCGGGGGAGGTATCTTTCGCGTTCAATGTTAAGATAAATGAGAATTATTTTAACAGTTAACCCGAAGTGCATAACTGCAAATGAACTTAAGTTTAACTGTAAGATCTTGTTTCTAAACAGATCCAGTGGCTTGGCAAGTATGGGAGCATGCTTTGCTAGAATTATGATCCAAATGCTAATTGGCCCGGGAATTTGACGGGTATTAAAATTGAGAAGCACTTTTTTGCCGACCCCTTCAAGCGGGAGCGATCGTCGATTTCTATGTATGTGAAGCACATACTGCCGCCGAAACCATCTTACCAAGCGTGTCAGATGCTTTTGGATCGTTTTTGAGAAATATCGTAATCGACGCAATAGTTTAGGTTGCGATTGTCTGCACGAACGACCAAAAGCTTTTTTATTTTATTTATTTATTTACTTATTCTACTTAAACAGAAACTCAAGCAAAAACAAATGACAGTCGAGTTCAAATGACTCTTAAAGTAAATCTTAAAATAATTATTATTAAAACTTAGTATAAGTACAATGAAACAAACAAGAAGAAAAAAGGAAAAAAAAGAAAAAATACATGTACCCAATTAGCACAGAGCCACACCCACAACCGGTACAGGAGCAAATTGCAAATGAACCCCTAAGCCATCGCAAACATGCATAAGCTTGGCGACCGATAATATTTAACAACAATTCATTTTCGCGTCATAATGACTATTTAGGGTTAAAAGCTAGTTTAAGTAAGACGTTGGTAAGTCTCGTGCATTAAGCAATGTTGCTTTAATGGACTTTAAAGAGTCCGATAATGAGAATAGGTGATAGATGTCATTTAGGTTCTTGCAAACAACTCTGAGCGGGTTAAACAGCTCATAATTATATTTACATTGACTAAGCTTAACCAAGGTAAAGTGCCTAGAAAAGCGGTTAGGAACATTAAAACTTATTTCTCAAAGTAATGACGGCGAGTCAATAGCGCCGTTTATTACTTTCATTGCGAAACAAACGCCAAGAACAAATCTACGTTTCTCAAGAGACGATAAGGACAACAGGAGCAACCTATTTTCATAGGGGTGAAGAGAAGCAGACGGATCCCAACCCAAATTCCTAAGGGCGAATAGCAAGAATTGCTTTTGAATAGATTCAATTGAATCTACATAGCACCTATATGAAGGAGACCACACAACAGAAGCATACTCAAGTATAGGTCTAACCAAACACATGTACAGTCTTTTGGTAATATAAGGATCATCAAGCTCTTTGGACCACCTCTTAATAAAACCAAGCGCGGACCTAGCTTTGCTTAACGAGAACTCGACGTGTAAGTTAAAACGTAACCTATGGTCAAAGAGAACGCCTAAATCTTAGAACGACTCGACGTCCTCCAACTTGTGTGAATCTATGAAATAGTGGGTAGTGAATGACTTCCATCTTGAGAAAGAAAAGTTCTTACATTTATTTAGGTTAAGTGGCATATAATTCGACGAACACCATGCCACCAAATTATTTAGGTCAGTTTGAAGCTGATTGCGATTGTAGGGAAAAAGAAGAAAACAATTTCACGTCATCAGCATACATTAAGATCATTAACAGGCAACTGCTGCTCATGTAGAGCAGCGACGTACTTGGTTTCACTTATTTTTAAATTGTTTTCGAAGCAAATTGGTTATGTTGCTTGGTTGGAGATGCCAAGGGGCATTGGTTTTTAGGAAAGAGCTCTCAACTAAAATGTCTATAAAAGTTGATGATCTCGGAACGATTTGCCTTATCGTAACTGAAAACTTTACGCTTCGGGGAAGAAATGAATGATTTTAATTAGGTTTCGGAAAAAATGCAGAAATGATGCATTGGTCCAAGTTGCCCGTAGACGCATTTATCCTGAATTTGGCTTTTTTCTAGACACAGAGTAAGACACACATCTAGTGCATTTCGATTGGACCCATCACCACTAGAATATGCGTTGATTCGTTTCACAGTCCCTGAAGTTGTATAACCAGCCATTTGACAAAGCTTGGCAAGTCGAAATTGTACAGAACGTTTTGTTCACGTATCTGGTTGCATTATGATTGAATAGCACAGAATAAATGAATACATTATTGTTTATGTAAAAAAAAAAAGAAAGCGTAAATGTTAAGTAGGTTTATATCAAACGTCAATACATTTTTGAGAAATAGGGCTCAAAATCCAACGATTGTGTAAATCTGCTTCATATGAGAAGAAAAAAAACACATTTTTTTCTTCTTTATCTAATGAATAAATAGCAGCGTAAAGGTGTCCTTCGTATAATATGGCTAACTCGTACCCCGCTGTATCGAAAACGTATTATACGAACCTAATAATATAAACAAATTATTTAAACTTATTATAGATATAATATAAGTCAAGGCAATGTCTACCCTGTTATATCGAAACCAACTTCTAAACCGTATAATTGTATGACAGCCGAAAATTCTTTCCAAATATGTATATAAACGAAAAAGTACGTTAAGCGACCATAAACTTAATTCTCATCGAAATTACGAACTTATACATTTTATGTTTTCTTAAAGTCACTTGAAGCTCCTCTTATTAATGACACAATAAAAAAGAGACAAAAAGGAACGGGCAAAAATCCGGCGCAATTCGGTTTTTGGAAATCGTATTGTATCGAAACCGTGCTTTACAAATACCGTGTTACACGAGGGACGCCTGTATGTATAAATTCTTTCTAGTTCCAGGAGCGCATTGTCATTCCGTATGTTTATTTTAAACGGTAAATTGATTCGTTGAAAAACTGCTATTGAGATTCACTTGACTGTTAAGAGATCTGACGCAAGATGTTGTTGGTAGCTTAATATATGCCTGTTACCGTAAAGTGAACAACAAGAGTGACTTAGCATTTGAAATAAAGTTCACAGGGCTACGATTGACTCTCTTTAAAAAATTTCGAAGAACTAGAAATAAATATTATTTAACTAAAATTACTTATGCTTGACTTTTACACACAAACACAGACAACGTTTAAAATTAATCTTCGTCCTTCTTGTGAAGACACACCCAAGTAACTAACAATCATCGATTTGTGATTTTAAAGACAAAAAGTCAGACCCCTCTAACATTGAAGCACAAGCTGATTTAAATATTTATAGACTCACATACACGCGCACACACACAGCGGGAGTGACAGAGAGAGGGAGAGATAGATAGATAGATAGATAGATAGAGAGAGAGAGAGAGAAAGAGAGAGAAAGCATGTTAAAGCAACAGCCTCACATTTAACCTAAGTTCTGAAAATTGAATTATCTCTCCTCTATGCAGTTACTTAACCTTTTTTTTGCTTTCGTTCGTAAGTAAAAGTTTATCGTTCCTTAAAGATCAAATAAAAAGAAGAACAAAATTCGCGCAATCCCTATTTATCTCTATTAATTTAAGACTACGATTAATATAACGAACAATTTCTATGTTTATATAAATTCACTTTATATATATGTGTGTGTGCAATCATTAAAAGTTCGCAAAGGTTAATTTTAATTTCTTAATGTAACGCTGTAAAGCGGGAACTTCTACTAGTTATGCGTATTTCTATGTATACAAATGTGTACGCGCTCTGTGTGTGTAAAGCCCACCTCATTTAACACATTTAAGTTCCTTGCATCATCACCGTCATCATTATCGTCGTCATTATGATCATCGTCATTTGTGCAATTATCAGTACCAGGCATTTGTAACTTTAAGAAGTCAAGTCATTGCTTATGAACTTTGAACTGTTACGGGAAGCCCCCACACAAAGTTGTCAACGAAATGCAATCATAAAAGCCAATCAAATAAAATGTAAACAAACAAAAATATTTTCTTGTATACACATACAGTGTCCTTTCCCTCCCACTAAATCAAGACAATGCAATTAAAACCTGTTACACTGCATCTACATTGCTTGGCACTAACTGACTGAAAGACTTTGTGAGTTACTGACTGACTGACTGACTGACTGACTGACTAACTGACTAGCTGACTAACTGACTGACTAAGTGGTAAGGTTAAGTTAGTTTAGGTTTGGTTTTCTTCAAAACACTTGCACTACACTGGCTTAATGCGCTGTAATGCATTTTACTTTATTTAAAAAGTTTTTTCCTCTTATATTCACTTCACTTTCGGTCTGCGAAGATATGTTGATGTTCTCATTCCGTTTGTAATCTGCTCAAATGTGAATAGGAGGCTTCATGTAACGCAGTTCATTTCAGTTTTATGTATGTTGATTGCGGGTCCCAACCAACACTTATTATGTTATATTCGTTACAGTTCAGTTATATCTAAGCATTCCGGATAAAGACGATAACAACCGGACTTCCTGGCACATCTGCAATTAAGAAAAATATAAATTTTCCGTAGATAATGGGCGTTCAAGATTCGCCTTGAAGCGAACAACATTTTTTATTTGCTTTTCGTTTTTTTTTTTTTTTTTTCGATTTTTGTTATTTTTTCTATAATATCATATTTTTCACTAATGTCAACATTAAAGTCAAACAGAGAAAACAAAACAAAATAAACGATTTACTAGTTGAATTATATACACAGATAGTTACATGCATACATGGAGCACTTTAACATCGAAATACCGCCATCTACCTACCCACTTAACTACCTACCTACCTACCTATTTACCAAAAGCTAGCACACCGATCGATCTATTGTAGAACAGAGGGGCACCTATTGATTTCATTTTTTTTATGGTAAAACGGTTTAAAGTTTGTTTGCAAACAAAAGCGAAACAATGCTTTTAGAAAATTGAAATTTTTGTAAACATTCAAAGAGATCAATTGTTTATGGATAGTAAGTAGTACGTATATGTGTGTGCGCTTATGTGTTTGTAAAGTGTTCCAAATACGTTATTTATTTTCTATGCGTCCGTTGAAATTCAACTTACAATCTCTGCTTTTATGGATTTTCTACAAATATTTAGCAATTGCTTTTCGGGAAATGGCGACGAGGTGGGCGGTAAGAGAGCGGCGGCAAAAGCATTTCTGAGATGTTTCGTGAAGTGGGCAGGTATTGTAACTATTTTAGTTCATTGCATTCTATCTCCCATTGAATTGAATCGATTTTTAAATGCAATTCATTTTCATTGTCGTAGATACATATGCACATTCATTTATATTTACTTACATATATAGCCAAATTCTGATTGGGGCATTTTTTGTATTGCATTAGCCATTCCAACTAGCGATGTTTGGGAATATGCTAATTTTGCCATTTCCTCTGTTGTGCCTGGAAAAATGTGCCCGGAAGACCTTATTTATCTATTCATTCTTAGCTAGAGAAAGGTTCTCAAGTCGATTTAGGCAGCACCTTTTATACACCCAGAAATTATGAAAGTTTGCTGGGTATACGTACTATTGAGCTCCTCTGTAGAGCTTCAAAGCTTCAATTTCTTAAAAAACTAAACGTAGCTCACATTTTTATCTTTGGCAAAAAAAGGACTATTACCGCACCGTTCGTGAAAAAAGTGCATGAAAAACAGTATGTCAGTAACTAACTGTATTAGGCAAAGTTGTTTAGTCGGGGTTGCCCGACAATAATTATTTTACTTATTACTTTTTTTAAAAATATCGTCATATCTCTAGAGAGAATTATTTGTGTGGTGGTGATTTCGATTAAGTCTCTTCGTTGCAAGCGACATGAATTTTTTCACCAAAATACGATGCGCTGTCGCCTTGTTGTTCAAAATGTAGTTCATTTGCAAAATGGAATTACTTGTGATTGGGTCAATAAATGCCACGTTATTTATTATTTGAATCATCTATTGACTGTGATCTTTCAAACGCGGCTTACTGCGGTTTAACAGGCTTATTATTGCCAAAAGTTACACGATCTTTGAAACATCTATTGGGAAAGACTCCACGAAATCTTGCTCTTACTTTTATACATACATACATACTATTAAATTGCAAAATTAAATCTAATAATTTTGAATTTAAAATTGCGAATATATTATATATACTCAGGTCAGTTGTTATGTACGCTAACAATTCACTTGAGGTAAAAATCAGACTTTTTGATGATCTCACTAAGTGAAAATCGAATAAGTTTGATTTGGCAAGCTATTGAGCTTTGTACTGTTTGCGCTTGGGGAGCAAAGACGATAGCGTGTCGACATTAAACTACTTAAATAAGTCACATATTACTTACCTATGACTTGTGAAATTTTTTGACATACAAGCTTTACCGTATGGCTACCCAGTTATTTCATTTTACTGCAGTATGAAAACAGCTCTCAGGCATAAATAATATTCGGATATGTTTACATAAGCAGACATTAAGCCTTCAGGAAGTAAAAATCGTGTATCCTTCTGCTTGCTTTGGTTGGAAGTATTACTATATACATCAATATTGTTGACTTAGGCTGATAGATAACGTTACTCCATATAGCGTTGCTACATGTATATCCAAACAGGCTCATTAATTTTTCAAATCATTTTGGCCAAATCACTTTGAAAAGATTACGTCTTAGAGTCAACCGAAATCAAACCGATCAAAGCATGGAACACGGTATGGCGAACACGGTGTGTTCTCATAGGTTTTACGTATTAATGGATGTAATGACCATAATAATTTCGAAGAAAAAACATTGTAAGCGCACACATACGTACGCACACTCACATATAGAGCATTCATGCACATACATTCACAGACGTATTCGTGAATGAAGACGAAGTTTAAACGTTTAGATGTTTTCCCTTTCGATAGCGCTCAACGGCAGATCGACCCAGCTTCATTTGATAAATTATTGCGGTTATAAGCAGCAACAACATCTCCATAACAATTTTACAAAGATCGTATTGTATAAAAGCTGTAGTAATCGTGTTGACTAGAAGGAAAAAAACCTAGCTTTTCTATGCTTCCATCTCTTCTCGCTACGGCCTTCAAGTTTTGTGTCGACAAAAAAGGGAGAATTTATTGCTTTAAAATTTTTTCTCTCTTCATATAAGGTGAAGGAAGGCTTCATGCGTTCCGTGCATAAACTGAGACAGAAACAAAAAGATATGATTGCTTTTGAATTGTTTTTCAAAGTGTTGCTTAAGCCAGAAAAAATTAAAAAAAGAAAGATTTGAGTCTCCAATTTGGTCTTCTGGATAGATTACAACGGAGCCAAGTGAAATTACTTCGCTTACAAAAGTGAGCAAAAATTTCAATTTTTAGTAATTTTTTCCTCAAAACCAAATATCTTGACATCGAAACACCGTACAATGCATTAAAACGCAAGAAATATTTGTTATTTTCTTTCTATTTGTTATTTTTCATGTGATTAGATTAAAATTTTAGTGGCGAACGGGTAAAACATTCTGATTTGCCATAACGCAAATTTCGGGTACTTACAATGTCAAACAGCTTCTATTTTTTATCAGGCGTATCAATCGACTAATTGAATATATTTACTCCTCAAACTAGTAATTGCTCGGGTCATGGTACGTGTGAGTAAATCCTGCAGATTGTAAATTGATATTTTCATCGTTGTCCGAACATGGCCACTAGCTGCTGTTAATTTGTTTACAGGACAATTATACCTCACTATATATGCCACTCTCTGCATTGTGCGGTAACGAACAGTTTTCGGATAGACGGTGGGACATTGTTTACACAGTTTTAAAGAACAGGACAAAACTTGTGCTGGTCTTACAACAAAACACATCACACGTAACTTTATCATTTCATATTTTGAGAAAATATCTACACAGGCAACTTATCGGGAATGCATGAAATTGTCGGCATTTCGCAAATTTTAAATATTATCGGTGAAGAGTAGAAGTTTGGGATTTAACGTGAAGGTGGAACTTTGAACAGGATTGAACCGCGTTTCCGACTTTCTTCTACGCATGGAACAAACTTGTTTGTCTTATGACAACAAAGTATAATTTCGAGGAATTGATCATAAAATTTGATCCATAATAGTGACTTGATATCTAAATTTATATGTTGAGTGCGAACTTATAATACAAGCATTAATTATGTTGAAGACGGGTGAAGAATTGTTGTAACAAGTTTACTTAAACCTCAAATAAATATACAAAACTTGCAAAGGTTTTTATTAATCGATTGCGGTGCAGTCGATCGATTAAATGGTCGTCGTATCGGATTGAAAGTTACACTTGCTAGTCTATTGTGTATTTCTGGCAATTTGTTCCAAAGACCATTTAGGGCTGCAACCTATTAGTTGCTATCTTAATTTCTCCGTGAAGTTTATGTGACGATTAAGACGAAGACATTGTTGAATACGTATTGTAGCGTATCAATGCAATGTAGTTGTGAACGTTCTGAGAGACAAATTTAGTAGGGTAGTACTACTAGTTTGGTGGATAGGCGTAGTAAATGTTATTAATGTGGACTGAAACTAAGTGCAAAATTCATATTTCTTTAGGATGCAAATTTACAAAACTAGTTTTTGTGTTTAAATATTCATGTTATGAACTTTTAGTGATTTTTATTTTTTGCTTTAAAACACAAATGTAAGTAAATTAAAATAAAAAATTTCCTCTTATGTATGTTATCAGATTTTAATAATCCATTTGCTCGATACGCATCTTTATCTCGTTTTTTTCCAAACACACATATGTTTGTTATGTGGGAAGTGTAGTAGAGAGCAGGTTGAGGTGGAGATTCATACAGAAAAGAGATGTAGCTTTGGTTGTGGTGATGGCGGGGAATCGCACCGAATGAATTCCTTACGCACACTAACCCTTTTCAAAAGATTTTAATGCGCAATCTTTTAACATCTCCATATTTCTTAGAGATAACAATCTTCCACTCTCCTCTTAAATACATATACATATTTATGTACGAGGGTTGCCTGAAAAGTTTCTGACCTAAGAAAAAAACAAGACAGTGTCTTCTCTTAACAATTTATGCATTTCTCATAGCGATGCTCCAACACGTTTAACCCGTCCAAACGATACTTCGAGTAGTTCCTTTCAAGGTCATTATCAACGAAGTTGATGAGCCTAGTCTTTACCATATTTGAGGCCAATTCTTGTATGTTGGTATATTAAAACCTCATCTATGGTAATTAATCCTTTTTGGTCCCAGGTGAGCGAATGCAGCACTCAATCTGCGCTCATTCCTAGACCTTAATTGGATATGTACCAAACATGTTCCTTGGACATTTTTATAACTGCTGATATGTCTTTAACCTTAATTCAACGGCCGTCTTGGAATCTTGGGTGATGTTCTATTCAGTGGTTACATTTATCGAACGTTCATTGTCACCCTAGTTAGCACTCATCGCCCTCCTTTGAATTTAGCTCTGCAACAGTTCGCCGTGGTAAACAATGCTGCAGACTTCTAAGAATGCCTGCCTAATTGCGACCCGATACATGATTTTTCCACAAAATAATTCTGCAAACACATTCAGATCGACTCAATCGAACGGCTGCCAAGCGATAAGTGATAGTTCGCATTGGCTGCATTTTTGGTTAGTACTTATCAACGCATGCATGCCGTATACTCCCGACCTCTTATGGATAAGTGGTGTCATCTATCTTATGTTTAGCTCGAAACTTTTCAGCCACACGAACGTGTATACATATATACAGATGCACAGTTTGTTTTGTGGCAATTGACTACTTTATTTGTATTTACCACGTAACAACAACAACGCCAACAAATAAAACGTGAGAGTAATAGAGAAGTATAAATAAAACGCATGCAATACTTTTAATGATTTTTGCTTTCTTTTTTGGTTGCCTGCTTGCATTTGCTGCGTAAACTTTCAACTGCAAATGCAAATAAAGAATGAGAAAATAGTGATCCTTTTTTTTCTTTTATTGGCCCTTAAAAGCAATAAAAGCTTAAAAACGTAGAACTTAACTTAAAATCGTATTTTTAGTATTTTTTTGCTTTTTATGTATCACGATGGAAGTATGTTTAATTTGTTCTTGCGTTCGTTGTCCGCACAATAGGCTTCATCGGGTTTTATTTGATCTTCTTGATAATTGTGAAAATTGGAGCGTTGTTGTTTGTCTGTCTGTCTATACGTGCATGCAAGTCGTAGCCGTATCCCCAGAAGTTTGGCTAAACAAAATTAACATCAAATTATTAATTGTCTGATGGAAACGATGGCATCGGCACTCCCATAGATTCGCACTGTGTAAAAGTGCATGCAAGTTATAAAATGAGAACGAATTGCAGGAAAAGTGTGTGAAATACTGACTGAAAGCCTGTGTACCGAAAAATTTTCCATTGTATTTGTTTTCATTTCATTTAAAAAGTATTCTTTTCCTGTTTAAGGGCAAGTCTTCTTCAGGTATAATTTGAAACTGACAGGGAGAGAGGACACAATGAATATTTTTTAAGCATTTTGTAAATGTTATTATGTTAGGGAAATGTTGCCTTATACTGCGTCTAATTTCTTTAAGTGTCGCTGGTCGCTGGTATTTATTATATCATAGAAGAGTATAGAGGGAGATTCCAATTGAAATATGAATGTAATTTGTCTGTAGTTTTCTCGCGAAAGCACTGAGCCCGTAAATTGTGGATAGATATGAAAAAATTCGACTTAAACCGTTGCTAGTCTTCTTTCGGTTTTTATTTGTTCTTTAGTTTTTATAGGCACTTTGACTTGGCATGCAAACTATGTTTGTTGCATGCTTTAGCGATAATGTTGTCGTTATATCACAATGACGATCATCACAACGATTTTGGAGTCGTCGGCACACAATACTTAATCGCAAATTCATGCAAATTATCTACGAAAGGGCATCGCTATCGTCAACCGCGTGCACTTCGCACAACGAATTTCCGATGTTAACTTGAAATAGGCATATACATACATACATACATACATATATACATACATATGTGCACTCATACAGGCACATACGCATACACACACATACACAATGTGCCTGTTTTGTAAGTTTACGAGAAGTCTTTCAAGCGCGGGAATTGTTTTATTTCGTGAACATAAACAAAAAGTCAGGTGAAATCCAAAATCATTGATTATGTATATAGCCAGCAGAAACAGAAAAACTCTTCGAATGTATTATAGATGTTATTGTCATTCTGGATATGTATATGTAGGTACGTACGATAAGCAACAGTGTTGCCATTGTGGCGCTACAAATAAATAACAAGATCGCATTAAGATTTTCTTCACTGATCGTGCACTTTTAATTGGTTTCATATCAGTAGATCCTCGTATAGTATTTGTTGATTTTTTTTTTTTTTTTTATAACTTTTTTTATTAAAAGAGCAAAAACATCCTGACTACATTGGTTGATGGCTTTGTAAAAATGAAAAGGTGGGGAGGAAAGACGACTTGTCTTCTTTGCAGCAATACCAAGTTTTATTACTCTTGTTGTTGTTGATGTTGCATTGCAAAATTTATGATATTAGTAAAAATCAAACTCATGTTGAATGTAAGGCAACAAAAAAGGTAGAGAAACATCTAGATATATAAATATGAAGTTTTTCTTTATTTTAAAGAACAACAACACGTGCCTCTGGCTGCTCTTAGAGTGCGTATGCAAATTCCTCAATGTGATCACATAAATGCAATTAAATCAGACATGAATTACCAGGGATGGCAAATCAGTTTAGACTTCTTCCCTACTACTTTTTGATTATATGACATTTATTTTTAATTTCGTTTTGTTTCGTTTTTGTTTTTCTCTGTACTCCTCTTGAACAATGAAGTCATTATTGTGGCGCCATTTAAATAACTTAAAACGGTACTTGAGCGCAGACTGCATATATAAAACCCTTTTGTGTAAGTTAACTTTCATCTTCCCTACCAACTTTACTGCTTATAAATTTCATACTTCTTCTGTTCTTTTTTTTCTTGTTTCAATTTAAATAGTTTTGCTTTGTACTTTGCTTTGTGCTGCTGTTGGATTAAAACCTTATTAAGTTGTTTGATTTCCGTCTTTTGATATTCATAAAGATAATAACAACAACTGCAACCACTTGCAAATCTTTGGTAAGTTAATGCATAGCTTCCGATTTTTTGTCCTTAACTAATGTTTTTTAGTTCTCTTTTTTTTTCTTTTTTTTTTTTTGTTTGTCATTCGTTTCCTAAATTGTTCTGGTTGTTGCCGTTGTCGTGGTTTCTCTCAATACCATTTTTGGCTACTGATTTTCGGTAGCTTTGTGCTTAGAAATATGCCTTAATGCCAAAGTTACCACCATGAATTGTCTGCCATGAGAGAGTAACATGACAGCAACATTGCCACCACTACCGTACGCTGTGCGATGCCATTCATGAAGCTCCAATGTCTCCGCCTGAAATTGCAAATTATGCAAATTAGTCACAGTGAACATTCATTTCGAACTCAAAATCACAGATACGTTAATCGATAATCGCATAGGATGCTGAATGCATATAAAGGGAAGATAGAGGACATTATTTCCTTCTTTCGTATTCGCAACAATAGCGAGGTGTTTGGTGGTTTTTTTCTCTTTTGCTTTACTATTCGCAATATTCGGTGATATTTTGAAAACACGGAGACCTCTTAAATGCGTATTGTGAGTTGAAAAAGAGTCTAATGGTTTGAAAATCTAATGATTCTGGCTAACCAGTCATTTTTGCAAAAATTGCAAAACGCACTCTCTACGTACTCCCATTCGATTTCGAGAGTAAGTAGATGGCGTGCAGCCGTGTTCCGGCATTGAACTTTTGCGAGTTGCGATTTTATTTTATATTGCTGTCGATATTAAGCGAACATTTTTCTCATTTCTGATAATTTATGGATTTAATAGATGCTGATTCCGCAAAGTGACTTGAAAGCAATACAATACATCATATCAATCATATCAGACATTTCTTACCCCTTCATTTTGCCGTGGTTTGACTATCAATCTTAACTCAGTCTCAATGATGCTTTTGAGAATGCGACTCCTAGTAAAGGTGTGACGGTGTATATGGTTATAGTGATAGGGCCTAACGATGGCCAGTTTTTTAACTGACGATACAACATCTATTATTATTGTCCATGGGATGAATTCATTTTTCCATCTTGTTTTTAATATCCACACCTAACACGTCTGTTGCATGTGCGTGGTCTCAAAAATGTTCAACTTAATACCTTAGATACACTTTTGCGTATGAGTGCGAATTTAAAGGATGAATTAATTAAGTGATTTCGAATTTCCGAATGTGGAATATTTACTAAAGTAACTACGATTTAAAATTGCAATATTAATTTATCTTGTAATGATCTTTGTTATCACTGCGCCTACATGTGCCGGAGACTTCCGCCGTGTATGGTTGGTCGAATGTGAAAAAAAAGCAAGTGCTTTCCAAATGAAGAAAACGTTCAAATGGAAAAATTAAAGAAACTCGCGTCAGAAGGTACCTTCACTCTGCCAAGAAGCGTAAAGTTTCGAATCTCCCGCCGATATAGAAATTTAATTATAAAGACGACATTTGTTGTCCAGATTTTAAAGAGATGATGCCGGTGGAGGGGAATTGCTATTCATTTCTTCTCATGTGTTTTACATCGGCTGCTATGTATTGGCTTTTGGCAGTATTCTTATTTGCTTTGTTGCTTTATTATTATGCGGTTGCAATTTTAACCTTCGTTTTGCTTTGTGGCTGAAAATGTTACGTACGTCAAGCTGGCATTGCCATGCCATGCGGTGGCGTAATATTAGTATAATAACTATTGACTTTTGCATTTGAGGAGATATTAATCTAGTATTTTATATTGAATTAATAATAGAAATAATATTTAATGAAAAACCTGTACAGAAAATATATTATATCGCACATTATATATATATATAATATATGTATATATATATAGTATAGTGGTGCTAGATTGTGCTGGCCTGAAGATTAAACAAACGAATTGTTGTAAATTATGTAACTTTTGTTAATTAACACGCTATTGGTACATAAATCTCTTCATATATAAAACAATATGCTGAAATCGCAGTAACAACAACAACAACGAAACCAAATATTAAAGCTGATAGTAAAAAAAAAAATATGAAACAAAACGTCGAAAACCAACCACTAACAAGTTAACAGAACAACAATTTTATACACATTACACATACAGTTGGCTATATTTAATAGCAATATATGAGGTGGCCGTTATCTCTATTGTTGTTGTTGTAGTTGTAGTTGTTTTTGGTATGTGAGCATATTATAAGTTGTACAATTTTCTAGTTTCGGTTGACATTTTCATAGGTATATAATATTGCAACAGTCGACAGCAGCACTAACATAGATTAAAGCTTAATGGTGTAGCACATAACGTATACACATACGTACTTCATTATTATACCTATGCCCGAAGTATGAGTACTCATCGTATGCAAACAACAGACAACTGCTTGTACAACTCATTAAGACTATTTATTAATTTAAGAATTTATTATATGAAACATGCAACATAATATTTTTTATTTTTTATACGTTTTATTTTTTGCTTTTTGTTTTTTCTTTTTTAATATCCATATTGAAAATTTTGAGATATATTAAGTTTTTCGTGCGATTTATAACGCCCTGCCTTAATATCGCATTCTGAACTCATTAACTAAGGCTTCTCGCTCTGTCCGGTCGTCCTTCTAGCGGTTGCTGTCATTGTTAAGTCTTTCTACAACCATCGATGCTCGAATCATTTGTAGTACATATTGATTTGAACTCTTACAACCGCTTAATTAATTGATTGAGAAAAAAAAAAGCCACAATTTTCAATTTTTTTTTATTTCATATGGCGGATATTCACAATTCGCCACGATGAGAATGTAGCTTATTTGAAGTGTCTTGGTTCTTTTTCCTATAAAGCGAGGCGAAAATAATGTTCAACAACAGCAAAGCCACCACGTCAACGACAATGGTAACTGCTTTTCATATCTATAACCATATTACGATAGAATTCATTATAATAAATAATATTCGACAATTTATAGTTGTATTTAAGTAACTAGAAGATAAAAATAAAAAAGAAATAAAAAAAAAAAGCGAAAAGAGAAAAGAGACCGATAGACAAACCTAAAAGACTTGGGCAGTAATAAGATCGTAAGTGGACAAAATTTGAAAACAAAAAAAGAAAGGAAAATGCTGAACTCTACTAGCATAAATAAGTCTGCATTGTTAAAAATCACTTGCTTCTACAGTAGACAGTGAAATAGTTCCAACTTTTTATTTTAAAGAAAATTTCTGATTGCTCGACATTCAAGAAAATTATCTTTTAAAATGGAAGTGAAATTGCAGGAAATTTTTCTTATTTCTTGGAACAGTACGTATGACCGCGCAGTAATGCGTTGCTCTGCTTCCGTTCGTCTTCTAGTTCGCTTGTTTGTCATAGAAGAGATTCGCGTGAGAGTAACGCGTGAAATGCTGAAAGTGGATGTGGATGAAAGTGTCGATATATTAAGAGTGAGATGCGAACTCTTAAGATAGCGCGAACATGCCTCCAAACCGACCTGGCTCATTTCTAATAGCGAGTTTTTCGAAGCGGGATCTATTCACAGATGACTGTGACTAGGGTCAATAAGACTTTCACGTTCATCGTCGTAAATGCTTTACAAAATTTGTTATTTCTTGCAATCGAATCGCTTTCAGTGAAGGCGATTTTTTTTGTTGCATTTATTCTGCCCCGAACTGTTTTAGTTGTGTTAACTATTTAGATTTATACATGTGTTCGCAGTTGCCTTGGTATCCATTACGCGGGCAGTGCGCTCGTAGCTACGATTCCGATATAACGAATGTGGGGTGATTTTCTCGTTGCCCGAATGCGCGATACTATGTCCGCTTT
The DNA here is from genome assembly GCA_000688715.1 of Glossina pallidipes. Classification (NCBI taxonomy): domain Eukaryota; kingdom Metazoa; phylum Arthropoda; class Insecta; order Diptera; family Glossinidae; genus Glossina; species Glossina pallidipes. Next base: position 531,693 of record KK499949.1, on the reverse strand, counting down.
TGACTGCTTTTCCTTTTATTTTTTTTTTTCCCAATAAATTATGACTGAAGCTTTAAAGTGTTGTTTTAAGTTTTGCGCGTTTGATAGTTGAAAACGCAACTGCAGCCGCAAACGGCATTAACAACAGCAACAGCGGCAGCCTCAAATATTGGCAATTTATGATTTTAATGCGTATGTTAAGGTATGATAATCACTTTTTTTTCTTTCATACCGAGTTACTTTTCGTTGTTTTGCATGTGTTTCCCTGGTTCCCAAGAGCGAGAAAAAAAAGAAAAAAACATTCGTATATATGGATATGTGAACGTATACATGTGCATGACAGTCAGTTTGAATTTCATTTTTTTAATTTGTTTCTCCATTCTATAGAGACAGCAGTCAGTTATAAGTTAACGCTCGCTAACTCTACTCCCCTGCTGTGCACTTGTGAACAACTCAATTTTACGGTAGAAAATCGACCTTGTTCAACAATATGACTGGAATTATTAAAAACTACATATACATAACACACAATCAAGCGTACATATGCATCTATACACGCTAATGTATGCAACATATATGAGTTTGGCTATGTTTATTGTCTGATATTATACCCTCCTAGGTATATGATGTTGCATTTATGAAGCTATACTTTCCGCTATTCAGAGACGCTTAGTATGATTGTTGAACATACTATGTTTGGGATATGTATTTTTTTTTTAAATCATTGAAATCATTTTTCGGACGAAAAAAATAAGACAAAAAAAGAGCAAACAATTTTTGTTTTGAAAGCTCTTCAGTGGTTGATGCCTCATTAAGTGACTAAGAGTATTTGTCATCAAAATTTCGAAGTTACACGACGGTTATATAGGGCATCTCTAGAGGAATTTTGTTTCCAATTGCACAAACTTTTCAACGCCTGTGCGGGCCGATTTCTTATTGAAAATATAGCTCGGAAAAAATTGTTCTCGTGCATATGTTTACATAACACTTGTACGTTCCAACTAACGAAAAAAAACAACTGATAATTTCTCATATAGTTCACGGGAAGAAACTAAAGTCAAAAGATGTCGCAAAGATGAATTTTCCGTGAAATAGTAAAAAGTTTTGGATTCTAGATCACAATTTTGTCTATCAAATCAACATTCGAGCGATAGTGAATTGCACAGTCAGGAATGATTTCGCGATAAAGATTATCAACCTTCTCGATCGGATTTAGGGTATTAGCAATGCTTAATGATGCCAGTCCGACCTTTCCTCTTAACTCAACTCAATTTTATATGTACGTAATTTCGAGTCTTTACGCACTTTGCGCCGTAAACCCACCCTAGGAATGCTCAGTTCCTGAGTAAGGTACGTATTAGCGAAGAGTATTGTGCTCGGAGGAAAGAAATTCTGGAAAATTCTGAATGCGAACATACTTAAATTACCTCGTTCGGTTTCACTCGCGCAATAATTTCTTGAAATAATGATCAAATTCTGGTTTACGCAGACCAATATTCATTTTAAATACATTGGGAAATGCGGGGATAATTTGAATATACTTGCGTAAGGTTTTGTTAAACATATTTATTTTTGAACCATAGCGTCTATGGTCATTTATGCCCAGTTGTCCAATTGGAAGGTATGCTCCAGCTGACTGTTGATATTGACGTCGTCTTCTCAGTGCTTGGTAAAGATACCTAAGGTTAAAAGAATGTACCACAGTTAAAAAAAGCGTGTTATTTTAGAAGTCTCATGTTGATTGTTGAAATTGTCCATGTCGTGTCTTTACTTAAACGAATAGAGTTCGCGGAATCGCTATATAAATATATGAAGAAATTTTTTAAAAATTGGTCTAAACGAATTAGTTGTTTGTGAACGATAACAACTGCTTTGTTTACTATAGATTAGACATGGGTCACTGGAACCGTTGAAAAGGGGCTCAATTCTTTGTGAAATCACAATTTAATCTGCGATTTGTGGACGTATTACACGGAAATACATTTTTTGCTAATATATTTTTCTTGTTCGAAAAATCGCAATCAAACTGTAATCGTTTGCCTCTTTCTTCGATTTCTTAAGGGTGTAACTAGTTTTGCGGTGAATATATTTTCTTAAGTTAATTCATAAATTTAAACGGTAAGAGACATCTTGTTTTTCAATATTATAGGGCAAAAACACCAACAAAGAATGAGAAGAAAAATGTTGTTCTCTTTGAACTGCTCGATTATTTATGTTTGTATTGAAGGTGATCATGAGACTTCGTTCTGAACTGACTAAAGTTTAAAATTATGTTTTGTTTTCCTTCATTACACTATAAGCAAACGTTAAAAACTAACTGACTCGTGGCCTGTTGTTTTTCCTCGATTAACTCGATTTATCTGTTTATCGCGCTGTTTGTCTTTGACTATTCATTCATTCATTCATTCATTCATTCATTCATTCATATATTTATATGTACGTAATTGTGTGTTTGAACTCCTTGGTACGCATTTGAACAGCACACCGTTCGGTCTTTGCCGCTTGGTCACGGTCAACAAACATTGGATGAAAAAAAATTCATTATTTTGTGGTTTTTGTTCATAAATCTCATAAATATAAGAGAGTTGATTAAACGTTGTTGGGTTCTGTCTTATCGAGCGATTGTAGATGTCGTAACGAATCGATACTGTCCAATGGTGTGGTGACTGCAAGCAAGCACTATAGGTACACATGACTAATAACATAATTCACAAAATGAAAAATTACTTTAATTTATTTAAGCGAAATACGTAAAAACAAATTATTTTATTTTATTTTTATTTAGGAAATTGCCAATATTTTCACACATGCCTCCAACCATAAATGACTTAATCATAGGCGGTGCAAATTGGTTTCTTCTGTTCTGTTCTTTTTACATTTTTTTTTTTTTTGTTTCCATTCTGACCGAAAATCTCGTTTTCATGAATGATCATCAAACATATATGTACGTATCGAAGTAAAACACTGGATTGTGGCAACCAGAGAAAATTTAGTGTTTCAGCTACTTTTCGGTAAACATTTTCTTTTTTTTTTTGCTTTTGTCGTAAATAATTTATGCCCATATATTATAGTATCGTTAAGAAGAGTCTTCAAGTGTTTATACTTTTAGCTGGGCGGACGAAAGACGGTACAAGCAATAGGTGAAGAGAGCGGAAGAGGAGAAAGTAGCAAATAATTTGCTTATATACACAGTGAAACACAAATACAGTAACACCAAAAATTCTTAACGCATGTAAAAAATTTATTCCATTTATGTTTGAAACGCGAAAAGACACACAAACGTATCCATAAAAACGCACACATAGAGAGAGAGAGAGAGAGAGAGAGAGAGGGAGAAAGAAAGAGAGACGTACACATTGCAGCAGGACCTGAATGTGTGAATACATTATTTAAAAGCGTGTATCAAATACAATTTTCTTTCTTAAAGATTTTTGTTATTGTTGTCGTGGAGTTGTTTGAAACTTTTGCTTTTCATTTCATGGTGTTGGCTACTCGTCATTTACCTGTAAGCATTGTTGAGACAAGTAGACGTGCAAACAGATAGTCAAACGCAGACAGTACGGTAACTATATATACAGTTGTCAGTTTGAAAAAACCGAACTTAACAGCAACAGCAAAAGCAACAGCAACAGCAAATAAGTAACTGTCTACCCCGTCTACATCATGTTCATACAAATGCACATATTTGCAAGTCACACTTGTGCTAAACAACAAAATTTTTATTCACAAGTTTTTCTTTTGAATCTTTCGTTTCGTGGATATGTGTGTTGTTGTTCTTACTTTATTCGGATAATGTTTTTGCTCGTTGTTTTGACACTGTTTTATGTTTGTATAAATTTGCAATGAAACTTCATTTGCTTTTATATCCTTAAGACGATCATCGCATGTGTAAGAAGCAAATACACTCTAGCATTTACATATTTATATATACATTTATTCACTCACTCACTCGCTCACCTAGTCTGCTTGGCATAAACATTTGTCTTAAGGCCGTTTGGCAAATACATCATCATCGTCATCATTATCCATACCGGCCGACTAACTAAGCAATCATCCGTACGGCCGACCATACGCCTCCTTTGCTCTTTAATTGAGATGTTCCTTTTTTAATGCTGATGATGCAGCAGCAGCTGCTGATTGCTGTTGTTGTCTTTATATCTACCATATGCATATGTCTTCGTTGCCAGTTTAAGCGGCCGAACATAGACGATGCGAAAGCATGGTTTTTCTTCTTGATTCATTTAAATATGAATAAATCGTTCCTTTTCGAGAGCTTTCGACCGCGGCTATAACCCACAATATTGCAACAACGACAACGACAACGATAACGACACATTATAATTTCCTTTTAATTATACTTTATAATAATAAAAAATTTCAAAAGGCTTGAAGTTCCCTTATTTTTGTTCTTGCTTTAAATTTTATTTATAATATCAAAACTTCTTAACACATTTCCCAGCTTCACAAACTTCATAAGGTAACTCCTTGCTAGCTGTAGGCTTAAAATTTAATTGTAGTTATTACAATCATATTCTTTCTTTCTTTTATTTCCAAGTCGGGTTATTATTTTAGTTCCTTTCTAGGTGTTCCGCTTTATTAGCGCTTTTATTAAACATTCTCCAGGCGCATACCATACATGAAACGTTAGCAAAAAAAAAAAAAAAAATATTCCTAAAGTAGCTCAAGTTGCTTACTCTTTTTTCACAAAGGAAGTAAAATTTCGTGCAAAAAGCATATCCTTTCATTTTTTGGGGAAGCAGTAATTAATTTATTCAAGTTCGTATCGCCGTTAAAATTGATACGCAGAACAATCGAAGTTGCTATTACATCAGATATTGGGAATGTTAACGCTTAGCAAATGTTTCGTGTTTTCCTAAATCAGTCGAATGTGCTGCATCTATTTCTCTCTCTCTCTCTCTCTCTCTCTCTCCCCCTCGTTTCAAATTAATAATCGAAATTGACTTTGAAACATCAGCTGATTGCAATCATTTCAATAACTCAGTCCACCATTCGAAAATATCTACAACGGGAGTTTATTTTCTTCAAATCTATGCGAACTATAGTTTCGCACGCAAGTAATTCCTTAAACGAAAGAGGAAGAATACGGTCGAAATTGCGTGAACGAATCAAAAGATTTTGAGGATTATCGAACTTATCTCAATCAAAAATTAGTGCGACGTAATCACCACCAACGTCCTTTGGTATGGATGGATCTTGATCACTTTTTTACACATATTAATTAGAACTTAGGGCTAAGACTTTCCAAAGAGAGCATACGAAGTGAATAACATTTTTTCGTATAAAGCATCTGCAAAAACAGAATCGTTGCCGAACTACGCGCTGCATTTGTGTGGTTAACAGACCAAAAGCTGCCTTTATGAGAAACTAAAAGCATGCATCTATTAATGCAAAGTATGGTGAAAGGTGCTTTATGGAAAGCTCGGTTTAAATATGCAGCCAGACTGCATTAACTTGTTTTGCAGCGTAATTGTAATGAGAACACGCGTTTTAAAAACTAAAGCAATTTTATACCTCCACGAAGATTGGTTCCGAAATGATTCCAGCTTTCTTCAGTCGGGCTTCAAAAAACCATAACTGATCAATATTCTTGCTCACCAAAGTATCATCAAAGTAGTATGTATATCTGTATATATATTCACATATATACACATTCTTGTCTAGACAGCGAAGTCTCTTTATTTAACAACATTAAAAAGTTGTGTTTTCGAGCAAACTTCAAACTTTTAATGACACCAAAAAAAAATTATTAATAATGCATATTTCTCTTATTCCGATTACATTACGTTGCATTTCCCAAAAGGGTTACAAAAAAAAGTTCGCCGAGAAGAAGGTTTTTTTAAGAATCGCGAGAAGTGAGATATACATATATATATGTAGAGAGAGAGAGAGAGAGAGAGGGAGAGAAGAAAAAAAGGACAAAGTAGAAACAGAAGAAGAAGAAAATAATGAAAAAGGTGTTACATGTAGGACTGATACAGACAATCATTTGTGGATTCTATCGAATATATATGTGTGTCGCTGTGCTATATGTAATGCTGCTACTGTTAACCTTTGCTTTCATAAAAGGACCTGAAGTGCAAGCTGCAACCATTACGGTAGTGCAAGCGTTTACTTAAGTTTGTGCGTTTGTTCGGTTGCCATGTCTAGACGGTAGACAACACTTGAAGTTTATGACTTGGTTTTTCTTTTTATTTTTATTATTATTGCTGTGTTGTTTTATTTTAACTGCAATTAAGGTTTGTTGTTGTATGCGTACAGTTAAAAAAAAAAAAAAAAAACATTACATATATGACAAATTAATAATAAATTAACACCTTACGGGGGTTGTCATTAAAAGTCATCTTGGGCGAGTAAAGAGTTTGTATGAAACTTGAATATAAGAGCGTAGCTGTGCGTTTGTGTGTGACAGTGCAAGGCAACGCGAACAACAAGCCGTCATTCAGTTTAGTCTTGAATTTTACGCTCGTCAATAAATAGATAGGCAGCCATGGCAGGAGATTATGCTGCTTCTGCTGTTGCTAGATGCTTTGACACAGCTCCCTTGAGTGTAATTCATCACAATGTCAACAGTAAAGGCATAACCGAGCCGCATATAGATGTGCACACATATACGCGTGCATTTCAATAAATAAGCAAACATTAAAACAAACCAAGTGAAGAAACGAACATAAAAAGTTCTTTTTTACTGTTTGTGTGAAGTGAAGACTTAACCACTAACGAGAACAACAGCAACTGCAATAAAAGCAATTCTTATAGATAAAATGCATATGTATTAGAGCATGTAAGGATCGGGTGTTTAAAAAATTTCTTTATGAGTCCATATCAAAAAACTCACGTCGTCTCTGCAATCGTGTAAATGAATTCATTTGTTTTTCTTTTTTTTTTTGGTTATTTGTTGCTTTTTTTTTAACTTGAGACATCTAAACAATATTTACTGTTTTCTTAATGTCATTTGTCGGAAACATGTTTAACATGAATAATTATCGACTATCTAGAAACGTCTGTTTTGTTTTTTTTCCTTATTTAGTAGATGGTATTAAAGTTGTTGCATTTCATAGTCAAAAGGAAATTTTCATGCTTTCATGACAGTTTGCTTCGTGTTAGTCTTATCTTTATGTCTTTTCTCTGTGCTCGTACCTTCTAAACTTTTTGCGTACACACATAGGTGGAAATCTATTATTTATTCTATAAAATAGATTTATTTAATAATAATGTGGATGGTTCCGTAGGTATACATTTCAGAGTATGCGAGGAAATATTGAAAGTGGTAGGATTGTAAAAAAATTTACGAACATATTCGACGGATATATAAATCACATTAAAAGTTTTTTTCTTAATAAGTTTCATCATGGAATTTAGAAGAGGCGATTGTCTGAAATGATTTAATTTTCTTCTCTTATACTGTACTTGTTATGTGCCCGTATTCTTTTTTGTATCCTCACTTCTCTTCTCTCCTGATCTCTTCTCTTCTCGCCTCTTCTCTCCTCTTCTCTTCTCTTCCTCTCTTTTCACTTCTCTCCTCTTCTCATCAATTCTCTTCTCCCTCTTCTTTTCTCTCCTCTTCGGGTCCCTTTAAAACGCATTTTTCGTACAACAACATTTCAGCAACAGCACCAATGGCTTGAAAACTTTACATCTGGCTGCACTGTATTATATTTTTATAGATGCATGGGTTATTCTAAATTCCAGTTATCAGGGAACTTCCGATATTCTATGTAACGCGGTATGCATTCATTTAATTTTACGTCGTGTAAATTACTCTTGTATACTTTAAGGAACGCATTTCCTGAGGTGAATTAATTCAGTTTCCATATAACTTGGTACCAATTAATTGCATTATGTTATAGAACACTTGAGTATACTAACAACTATTAAAGCGAATTCTGTTAAGTAGAGAATTTCTCCTGTATTTTTATTCAACTCAGTTTTCTTAAAGATACCTACTCTTGCGTATCGGGTACAAGTTATGTTTGTGTTTTGCAGCAACACTCCCGAGAAAACCAAAAGAAATCCGTTTTTATGCAAAAAATTTCATTTGAGCTTCGTTGAGAAACTAAAAATATGAATCTAAGACCTGAGAAGAGTTGAAATTCAAATCTGCTTTTGTCAATTTTTTTTCCCGAGATTTGATATTTTTGATTGCAGTAAGATGTTAAAAAGTGGTAACGACATTTAAAAGACAAACATTTCTACGAACGTCTGAAAGTTCTAATAAATCACAAATATTTTACAGTTTCTTGTAATATTAACTTTTGTTATTCCATTGACGTGGTCTTAACTGAAAAGCGTTGAATGATCGTAAATTTACCTTAGATCAGATCCCGGCCAAATAAGCGAATCGCAACCACCTATCAAATACTTGGAATTTTAAACGTAATGTTAAATAAAATAATAATTATTTGTCATATTAACCTTTGGCTTACATTAGGTGCATTGTTTATTTGGAACGCAGAAATTGCACGCAGAGGGGCCATATTTCAAACAATGGCTTCAAAAATGACCAATTTAGGTAAGAATCGGAGCCGTATATCTCCGTATCCAGATCATCAATCACCTGCTTTTCGGGGAAGCGCAGATTCGCTGTATGCTCAGCTGAAAGAATTTCGCGTGCCAAGTAAGACAAAATTCCTCTATCCCAGCATTCATGCTTATTCGGAAAGGTCGAGTATGCAAAATATTGCTGAAGAAGAGTGTAACGTACCGAGTGATGAAATACTTTCGTGCAAAACGATTGAGTGTGGATGCCAAGAGAATATTCCCTATGGGGATTCGAGTGCAAAATTCGAGCGAAATATTTCTCGAGAAGAGTATAACATACAGAGTGATGAAGTACTTTCCTGCAAAACGACTGAGTTTGATTGCTCAGAGAATATTCTCTATGGGGATTTGAGTGCCTTATGTCCAACTAAAATAGGGAGCGGAAGTGATATTAAATCTGATTACGTTATGCATACAAATGGCATGTATTGCGGAGCATATACTATAATGCTTCCTAATGAACCCATTGAGAGTTATATCGACCATCAAACGCAAACTTCCTCGATGGATATAAATTTGCAAAATGCTTTTCATCAAGAAGTTTGTTCGACGGAAAATACGGCTTGGTCTGATATCACAGATGGCTCTTCGAGCGATAATGGCGCAAGTAATATTCTCAGTCGAAGTAGCGACAGTGTTTGTAGCGACAGTGTTTTGCAAGCAGATAGTGAGCATCATGCAGCAGGTCCTGTGCTTTGTGTTAAACCCGATGAAAGCTATGCCAATGCTCAAATTAATGCTCCCTCGATGGACGCAAATTTGCAAAATGTTTCTCAACAACAATTTGGCTCGATGGGAAATAACGTAACGTTTCCAATTGAAAATAATGCTAATCTTAGAACTGATTCTACGAATAAACATGTTTCGTCAGAGAATATTCCCTGCGAAGATTCAGTTGCTGCAGACGAAAATAATACCAAGCCTAGTAGTGATATTATATATCCAGGTAGTACAGTTTCTACCGCATCTCCTACGGCTCAACGCAGACTTTATGAAGATCATTCTAACGTTCAAACGAGTTTGGCCTCTACGAATGCAAATTGGCAATGTGTTCTTACGCAAGCTTATGATGTATTGTATATGCCTCCTCCGGTGGAAACCGCCTACGTTCATGCAGGTAACTGTTTTTGTATACTGCAGAAGCTACTTGGTCGATAATAAATTTGCGGGATCTATTAATTTAGATATTGGCGTAAGTGGAGACGTGTGTGGGTTTAAAAATATACCTCAAGAAGGCCCTGGGAGATATTTTGACTCCTCTTCACATTTTTCACAGCAATCAATATCTAATCTGGATTTACAAGGCACCATAAACATCGTCGGCGGCAAATTGCCTGGCAGAATGGAGGAAGCTCCCTTAAACACGTCTGCAGTTTATGAAAATCCGCGGTAAGAAGGAGAATGAATCTAAATATAAACTTTTTATGTAAAGCTTAACTTATGATTTTGGCATATTGGTTACCAAATTTACCAACATAGACCCCATTCCGGTAATCCGATGCATCTCTTAATACCAAATCCCAGTGAGCAGATACGTCAGACTAACGCCTGTAAGTGATTAAAAAATTGTATTTAAAAGTATTTCTGGACTTAGATCTAAAAAAAAACTTGTAGCTGTAAAAGAAATGACGTTCACAATGCCTATGGATGAAGGACGTTCCGCTATTCTTAAGCGCATCGATATTTCAAGGCAACTGCACTCAAGCAGACGTATATTTCACCTTAGTCCAGGGCAATATAAAATGCTAATGAGTCGGTAAGTATGTTAATAATAAGTATTGCTCTCACCCACATGAAAATTTAAAATCTTCAAACAAAATGTCCCTCTGTTATTTTGAAAATATTCAGATCGGACTTAGAGATTCAACTCAAATGTCTTCGTGTAGATCGTAACAAAATTGGCATTGCTTGGCCGCAATCGGTTTCAATTTGTGTCAATGATAAGCCATTGGGAAATGAGTACCTCGAACGTGCCCAACGGGATAAAGCATCCTTTTATTTTAAATTGTTATGCCATTTAGGAGATAATACATTGAAGTTCAAATTTTCTCCAAACACTTTCGTAAGTTCTTTATAAGTAAGTTTTTAATTCAGCACAGATGTAAGAAAAAACTCGACTTCAATCGTAGAAATTCTCTTTCGGAGTGCAAATAGTTAAGCGAGTTTCTTTGGAACAAGCTGTTCAACGTTTGTGTGAGTTTAACCTACTATCTCTCGCTCGAAGTGTATCTCTGATTAAAAAAAATTTCGTTAAGGGTGTATACGACCAGAATTTAATCAACGAAATCCCTAATGCTTGTATCGGCGACCGCTCTAACACGATTCAAGGCAAGCGCATAAAAGTCTCATTTATATGTCGTTTACTGGGAAGCAAAATGCAAACACCGGCACGTGGTGTCACATGCAAGCACTTACAATGTTTTGACCTGGCAACTTATCTACGTACTAATTACAAAGATGAAATGTGGCGATGCCCCGAATGCGATGAATACGCTCCTATTGAACGTTTAGAAATCGATGAATTCTATAGGTTCCTATTGACGAAGCTGAAAACCAGTAATGTGAAAGAAGTAATTATTGACTCTTCAGTCAATTGGTGGCCGGTGTTCGACGATAAAATGGATAATAATAACAAAGGCGGGAATGACTTATTTATTCCAAATTGTAATAATATCCTCATTGCAAGTGACAGTAATATAGATAATGCAAAATGTGTGCATAAAGAAGGGTAACGACAATATCAACAACAAATAAATTATTCAATAAAAATTATGTCAATGATTTAAAGAAATATATTAAACATAATGGGATGCAATTTAAATGAAAACAACGGAAGAATTCTGTTGTATTAGTCTTAAAACTCCTCCGAAAAAAATTATTCTTTACTTCAAAGCTTTATAATTGTCGCTGAGAGGATGATGATAATTCGATTTACTATCTGACATACATTCACTCGCGCTAGCTATTCAAGAAATCAAGACTTATCATTGTGATAATAATTATAGTTATATTAGAAGGCAAGGAATATATTAATGACGTTAAAGTTAAGACGAGGTTTTGCTGCTATAAACAAAAATTATTTGTTTCCTTATGAAAATTTATATCAATCTCAACATAAGATCACTATCCAAAGATACGTATATTATAAGAATTTATGCATGTTAGATAAGAATAAGTCAATAAAACATATTTAATTTATAAAAATCTTGAAAGATATATATATCAGAAAATAAAGTTTCTTACTCTATTGTTAATTAATCTAACTGTCTTCGTTCATGTATTCTTTTTTCACAGTTACCTTGTATCATGGCCACTTGATTTTCTTTCCTTCCCTTTGCTTTTCCGTCCATTCTTTTCTTTTCTTTTCTTTTCTTTTCTTTTCTTTTGTTTTCGTTTCTTTTGTTTTGTTTTGTTTTGTTTTCTTTCCTTTCCTTTCCTTTTCTTTTCTTTTCTTTTCTTTTCTTTTCTTTTCTTTTCTT